>ML781691.1:160708-171645 GCA_009831015.1 Picea engelmannii | reverse complement strand
TTCCTCTCTCTCTCTCTCTCTACCCCCCATCTTTGTCTCCATCTCCCTCAGTCTCACACACTCTCTTTGTTTTCCTCTCCTCCCCTCTCACACTCTCTTTCTTCCTCTCTCTCCACGCCCCCTCTCTACATCGTAAGGAAATAAATGGCCTTGACCTAGACATGTCAAGAGCTAGACCTAGACATAGACATAGAAATAGCTAGACATGGAAATATCTAGACCATCACTTAGACCTTTATGATGACCATGAAATATAACATGGCATAGACCTAGACCATGACCTAGACCATGACATAGACCTAGACCATGACATAGACCTATACCATTTCCATGAACATGACCATGACCTAGACCATGACCTAGAGATTGACCTAGAGATTGACCTAGACCATGAACTAGAACCCCCTAGCTCCATATAAGCCTAGGAATAACCTATACTTGACGCTTAACCCCCTCCACACTCAATCCTTAAGTGAAGTATGAATATACCTATTTTTAAAGGCTCTACAATCCTTGCACCCACATATTGGCACTCTAACCATTTCTCTATACTTCAAAACACTTTCAATCCTAAGCCCTTAGTTTATAGTTGTTCCCAAACCCCTATACATGTTTATTCATAAAAATGTTTGGTTTGCATTAAATGTTATATATTTTTCATTAAGAGTGCACACATGCTCTTGTGACTTGAAATCAGTGAGGTTGGGCACTCATCCTTTCCCAACAGAAATGTGTGTGTTTTCCTAGCATGTGCACATGCTTTAGTGATCCGAAAAGAGATATTTTAATGACTGTGGTTGAGTTTTTAATTGCATGTGTTAATTAACCATTTGATAAACTCAATGAAAGAATGAGGAAATAAGAGGAATTAAGAAATCCATATACATATATGCAGATCTAAAATGAAGTAATAAACAACAAACCATAACAAGAGAAGTGATAACGGAGTTCGGCACAAAATTGCCTACGTCTCCGAGCCTTTGTCTCTGTGGGGGAGGCTTCTTTATTTCTGTTCAAATCTCAAAACAATACATAGCAGTAGTGCCAATTGGATACAAGAATGATCTAGTCATATTCTTCCAGATCTCTAGAACCCAACAAAAGAAACGACATGCAAAATGGATGACCGGAGCTCCCAGAAATGGCCCGCAAGCGTCTGCTCCTCAATAGATTCCCTGCATAAAAATGGATTTGGCTTGGATTCCCTTCAACATAACTCTTCTCTGACTGTCCTTCATGGACTCAAACAGGCCTGGTTTTTATAGATCTGAAGTTGGTTATCCATCCCCAACTTCCTCCCAAAATCTGGCCTCCAAAAATGCCCAATATCTCCCAAAAATGGATAGAATCCATTAATTACAGGCATGAAATCAATTAAAAATCAAAACATTATATAAAAAACCCACTTTGCAATAATGTAGGGCACATCCCCCTTTGCGCTAGCCCCCTGGTCCTATGGACGCACTCCACGTGCTCCGTGGCTAACTTCTGTGCGCTGGCCCTCAAACGAAATCCAGCTCTGGTCATATTACAGGGCCATGTGTCCACCGCACTAAAGCTTTGGGTATTGGCCGAGTCATGTGGAATTCAGGCACACCTTATCTGTGGCCCTCCATGTTGGGTGGTCTTATGGTTATCAATGGCTAATGTAACCACGGGCTGTGGCTAAGCCCCATCCCTTTCTGCCTCCAACTAGGGATTTTTTCTAATTTAAAACAATATTTTGCCATCTGACTAATAAGAAACACTAGTAGGTCGGGTGGTAAGCCCAGTCCTTCCAGTCCATAGCTCGGAGGAGGTCGGGGGTTTGACTCTGGTAGAGACCCCAAAATTTTTCATAACACCGGAGAGCCAACCAGAGGGTGCCACATGGCAGCCCATGACTGGGCCATGTGGCACCACATTATTCACCCGAACCGATGGCACTTGTCAAAAACTGACTGGTTCACTTGTCTTCCGAGTTTTCAGCTCCATACTGCCACGTCACTGCCCTGTTAGCATGCCACTGTACCTTCCATGTCATCCTGCTGACGTCATTTTGTGCCACGTGTCACCCTCTGACTGGTTCAATCCCTGTCGTATGCCACATCACCTGCCACATGTCATCACCAGGAAATTCCATATCACTTATATGGCCTGTACAGTCATCCTACCACGTGTCACTGTACGGACTGTACAATCACCCATTTTTTTTGCCTGTTTGGGTTTTCGATCAGAATGCGATATCTTTCACATACGACGTCCATTTGACGAAGTAAATATATGGCCAGAATGAGGAAAACGAGACAGACACAATGGATCCGGTTTCGTTAGATTCTGAGAACTTTCATTTTTGAGCCTTTTTTAGCTCTGACAGGCTCCTGGATCCGATTATGGATCACACCTCCCCACTAAAATACCTTTTGGTCCCCAAAAGGTTACTCACTAGTCAACAATCTCGGGATAGGCCACCCGACTTGTTCTCTATCTCTGAACTCTGTCATGTGCACCTGTCTCATCAAGATCAACTATAACACAATCATGACAACTGACAGTATATTGTTAGCCATTTGAACTCTATTACATCTTACTGAAGCCACTATCATCCATGTAGACAAAATTACTAATGATAACATCAAAAAGATGACTGCAAATGATCTGATATACTTGAAATATTTTCACGACATGAGCTTATCTTGAAGCAACTTATGATTGATTTTCCATTCAACAATCATTTCTTGTTCTTGCTTAAGATCGATTACTTCATTTGAAACAATTATTGGTTTGTTGCTTGCTTTCACTGCCTTATTTAATTGTTCCATTGTTTGAAGTGTTTTATTTTCCTTAACATGATGAGCATGAACCACATAATCTTGACTTGCTTTGGTTAATTGATATTGATTCTTTGTCCTGTAGAAGATTGTCTTACGATCATATAAATATGGACTACCTAAGACCATTCCACATTCTCTTAATGACACTACATCACATGTTACTTCGTCCACATACTTAAATGAAATTGCAAATTTGATTGTGCACTTCTTTGTTATGTGCATTTGATGATGATTTCTTATCCATTTAAGTGTGTAAGGCTTATGATGTACTTGTGTTTTTAACCCCAATTTCTTAACCAATATTTCTAAGATTAGATTAGATTGAGATCCACTATCGATTAATGTGTCTATCTTAGTGTGTCGCATGATTACCCTTATATGAAACAAGTTGCTTCTACAATCAATGCCTTAACCAATTTTACCTGTCATACCAACTAATGAGATCTTTGATTCATCACCTGAATCTGATCCCAAGTCTGTGGGTCTTGTTGTTGTTTCCACTGTTTGCATTCCCTTCTTTTCCTTGAACCACTTTGGCCTCTTCTCGGGATGTAACTGCCAACATCTCTCCTCATCATGTCCCTCTTTCTTGCAATTCTTGCAAGAGGGATTTCCTTCCTTCCTTGTCACTGCATTTGAATTCTTGCCATGCCTTTTCCTCTTGTCCTCTTTCCTTGAAGGCGATGATTCCCCTGACACACCTTCTTTCCCTGCTTCAATATACGTTGCTTGAATAGAAACCTCATCAATGTTAGTGGGTCCAAACATGAAAACATTGTTCCTAATATGCGCAGGTAAACCTCCTATATACTTCATAATAGTTTCTTTTGTTTGTAAAGGGATATCTAACATCAATGCCATTTTTCGAAATCCATCGGTGTATTCTTGCACTGTTTGTCATTTTCTTAGTTTTAAATATTTCCATTCAATTAATTCTTTTTCTTTATAAACCAATGGATAGAATTGTTTCCTAAGTGCAGAAATGAAGCTTTTCGATGATGGAAATACATTACCCACTTGTTGCGTTCCATTTTGCAACTTTCTTTTCCACCAGATGAGAGTTGTACCTCCAAGTCTCAAAGATGCCAACTTGATTTGTGTGGCCTCATCTTTGATCTATTGCACACTGCAGTAAACCTGCATCTACTTGATCCAATTGTCAAGTTTCTCTTCATTTACTTCACCATCATATATGGGCAACTCAAATTTAACATCAAGTTTTAACAATGGCATTTCATTCTTATTCTTATGAACATTTTTCTTTGCATTAGATTTAGAACTTGAACTTGAGGAAGAAGGAGAACGAGGAGGTGATGATGGAGGTGAAGGAGGAATCTGAGGATGATCCTCTTCCTCCTCACTTTTTCCCTTTGAATATTCACCCAAAACTGGTCTCTTTCGTTCCAAGTAATCCTCGTACAAAACTTTCACCATCTCCGACATAGCAAGGAAAGTTTTCCGGAACTCTTTCTCATCCTGAGAAAGCCCTTCTTCCGATGCCATCTTCTCGCTGTGAGAAGCTCTCTTTCTCAATCCAATTAATGGATTCTCTGCAACAAGCTCACCTTCACCACATTGTAGCTTTTCCTTGGTTAACATGCAAAACTCAAATCCAAACGTCAACTAGCTCTGATACCACTTGATCCCAAAAGAGATCTTTTAATGATTGTGGTTGAGTTTTTAATTGCATGTGTTAATTAACCATTTGAGAAACTCAATGAAAGAATGAGGAAATAAGAGGAATTAAGACAACCATATACATATATGCATATCTGAAATGAAGTAATAAACAACAAACCATAACAAGAGAAGTGATAACGGAGTTCGACACAAAATTGCTTACGTCTCTGGGCCTTTGTCTCTGTGGGGGAGGCTTCTTTATTTTTGTTCAAAGATAAAAGAAAAACATCGCAGCAGTACCACTTGGCTACAAGACTGATCTTTTCATGTTCTTCCAGATCTCTAGAACCCAACAAAAGAAACAACACGCAAAACGGATGACTGGAGCTCCCAGAAATGGCCCGCAAGCATCTGCTCCTCAACAACTTCCCTGCATAAAAATGGCTTTGGCATGGATTCCCTTCAGCATAAATATGCTATGATTGTCCTTCATGGCCTCAAACAGGCCTGTGTTTTATAGATCTGAAGTTAGTTATCCATCCCCAACTTCCTCCCAAAATCTGGCCTCAAAAAATGCCCAATATCTCCCAAAAATGGATAAAATCCATTAATTACAGGCATGAAATCAATTAAAAATCAAAACGTTATATAAAAAACCCACTTTGCAATAATTTATGGTGCAAACCCCTTTGCGCTAGCCCCCTGGTCCTATGGGCGCACTCCACGTGATCTGTGGCTAACCTCTGCACGCTGGCCCTCAAACGAAATCCATCTCTGGTCATATTACATGGCCATGTGTCCAACGCGCTAAAACTTTGGGTATTGTCCGAGTCATGTGGCATTCGGGTGCGCCTTATCCATGGCCCTCCGTGGTGGGTGGTCTTATGGTTATCAAGGTCTAATGTAACCACGGGCTAGGGCTAAGCAGGTTGGGTGGTAAGCCCGGTCCTGCCAGTCCATAGCTCGGAGGAGGTCGGGGGTTCGACTCCGGTGGAGACCTGAAAATTTTGCATAACACCGGAGAGCCAACCAGAGGGTGCAACGAGGCAGCCCATGACTGGGCCACGTGGCACCACGTTATTCACCCGAACCGATGCCACTTGTCAACAACTGATTGGTCCACTTGTCTGTCAAGTTGTCAGCTCCATACTGCCATGTCACCGCCCTGTCAGCATGCCATTGTACCTACCATGTCATCTTGCTGACGTCATTTTGTGCCACGTGTCACCCTTACAGTGGTGACACATGTCACCCTCTGACTGGTCCAATCCCTATCGTATGCCACATCACCTACCATGTGTCATCACCAGGAGATGCCACATCAACTATACAGCCTGTACAGTCAGCCTACCACGTGGCACTATACGGACTGTACAGTCACCCATTTTTTTTGCCTGTTTGGGTTTTCGATCAGAATGTGATATCTTTCACATACGACGTCCGCTTGACAAAGTAAATATATGGCCAGAATCAGGAAGATGAGACGGACACAATGGCGCTTGTTTCGTCGGATTCTGAGCACTTTCTTTTTTTATCCTTTTTTAGCCCTGACGGGCTCCTGGATCCGATTCTGGA
Source organism: Picea engelmannii (assembly GCA_009831015.1). Lineage (NCBI taxonomy): Eukaryota > Viridiplantae > Streptophyta > Pinopsida > Pinales > Pinaceae > Picea > Picea engelmannii. The sequence goes on along the minus strand of ML781691.1, from coordinate 165,637 downwards.
TCATTTAGTGCACACGCATTATAGGAACATGAGTGTGTTCCTACTAGGAAGTTTTATGTTCCAATTACACTCCTCAACCTCTTCTATCTCAAAAAATCAAACAAACCCAACATATGCACACAAAAATAGAAAGAACAAACAAGTCTTTTATCTTTTTGTCTCGTTGTTTAATTCATAGACATTTTTTTTTCTATTGAAAGACAACTATGGGAAGAAGTGGAATTGTTGGTTGTCTTCTTGTGTAGTACCAAGATAAATTTTTCCAATTAGAATTTTTAGTTGTGTCTTCTTGTGTAATACCGGGACAAATTTGTGCAATTGTAATTAGAATTGTTAGTGGTGTCTTTTTGTGTAATACAAAGGAAAATTTGTCCAATTGGAATTGGAATTATTAGTTGTGTCTTCTTGTGTAATACTAAGACAAATTGTCTAATTGGAATTGGAATTGTTAGTTGTATCTTCTTGTGTAATACCAAGACAAATTTGTCCAATTGGAATTGGAATTGTTAGTTGTGTCTTATTTTGTAATACCAAGAAAAAAATGTGCACTTAGAATTGGAATTGTTAGTTGTGTCTTCTTCTGTAATACCGAGAAAAATTTGTGGTGGGGTGCTTGGAAGCCAATTTTTTTCTTTAAGCATGGGGAACTGACATAATTGAGATAGAAAGTTCTGGAGGAAATGAATACCCATTGAAAAGGTAGAAGAAGAAAGATAAAAGGAAAGGTTATGTATGTCAAAGTGTAGGCTTTCGGAAGAGGAAAATCCAATTCCTAGTGGAATAGATGTTGTTGTTGTTGTTTCTCCTCCATCACCAAAAGAAAAGTGTAGGATTTTAATAGAGATCATTCCAATTAGTATCTCATAAAGAAAAGTTTTTGTGGATAACCAGATGATGGACGATTTTCTTGGAGGTGATTATACAATGAATGAAATTAGAGAGACAATTGGTGCACAACATTCTGGTGAAGAAGTTTTAGTGGTGCAACCTCTTGTTGGACAATCAAACGTTCTAGAAACTAATTATGGGTATGTCCACTCTCCTCCCATAGTTGATTTTCTAGTGATTGAAGGGAAAATAAATATAGCATTGTTAACTTCAATGTATGGAGGTCAAGAGTTTCATAATAGGCGTTCATCATCCCAACTAGAATAGGGGTTCATGGTCTAGTGGGTACACCATTCATACATAATTCTATCAACTATACCAGCATATGGGACATTACCCATATCTACTTCCTGTCATTATGTCTTAAGACACATTCTAGTTGGACAAAAACACTCCAACTTTAGATACAATGAAAGTTTGTTTACATTTATCCATCCGACAAAGCTCCAGGGTGATTGAAAACTACTGATGATATCTCCTGACATGTTAGTGGCAATGCAAACATGGAAAAAAAAATGTTAACTTGGATGTATTATTCAAGGTAATTTTGCAATGAATTTGAATACGGTGTAACAAGATGAAACATAGGAAATTGAATTAGCTTTTTGAATATACAACTTGTATTCATAGTAGCTGTGGATAACTATGTGAAATTTTATTTTTCTAATAATGGTATGTTAATTTTATAGCAAGATATAAGGTATATGTTTTTTTTCATGCATGTGTTGAGTAGCTTAAAGATGTAATTTCATTCCAAAAAATTATATAAATGTAGAGAACTCGTTATTTTAGTGTGGCATATTTTTTGGAAATTTATAATATATATATATATATATATATATATATATATATATATATATATATATATATATATATATATATATATATATATATATATATATATATATATATATATATATATATATATATATATATATATATATATCAAAGTCATTATATCCTTCAAATTACAACACCTTTTGTTCGTGAAGATTAAGAGGGTATTAACATGATAAAAAAAATTTAATTTAATTTTAGATCCTAGATATCGGTCTCCTCTAGTCTAGTATATAACTTATTCTAGAAATGGTTAAGGCAAAAAAAAATTATAGCATAAGTAAGAGAGGCATGTATTCTAGTATTTTGATATATGCAAAGAAAAAAAAAGATTAAAAATAGTAAACAATATTAATTTAAAAAAAATGATATATATTTTGAATCTGCATAGTTGCCTCTATCTATGTTTGTAGTTTCATGAACAACTGAATTCTGTAGTGTATATAAAAATAATGTCAAAAACATAGATATAGAGAGGTATTCACAAAAATTGTGTTTTTTATCAACTTGTAGATCAAATCACTAGGTTTGTCATCCTGAACCTAACTCCAAGGAAATCAAGTCAACATACACATTCTCAATCCCACCCAAAAAAATTGAATTCAAAAGAACATGCACACCTTCTTACATGAAAAAACACGTTCCTAAGAGGGCACATGCACTATAGGAACATGCAGACATTCCTAAGAGCACATATGGATTCCTAAGAGTGTGCACATGCTCCCATAACAAATTTATTATTTTCCATTCTCATTTGCCTTGCTACCCCCCCCCTCTCTCTCTCCTAGATCTACTCCTCTCTCCTTGACAATTTGAATCCCCCTCCCTCTCTATACACCAATCTTCCCCCTTTCTCTCTTTACCTCTCTCTACATACCCTCCCTCTTTATCCCCCCATTCCTCTCAATATCTCTCTCTCTACCACCCATATCTGTCTCCTTTTCACTCACTCTCTCTCTACCCTCCTTCTACATCTCCCTCTCACTCTCCCTCTCTACCCCCCTATCTATCTCCCTCTCTCTCCCTCTCAGACTTCTATAAATGGTAATACCTAGACATGGAAAGACCTAGACATCCCAAGGCATGGAAAGACATATACCTTTCCTTGACACACCTCAAACTCTCACACTCACTCCCTCTCTATCCCCCCTCTCCTTCTCTCTCTCTCTCTTCCCTTTTGTCCCTCCCTCCCCTATTACCTCCCCTCTCTCTTCCACCTCTCTCCCATCCTTTCTCTATCTTATCATTATTAGTCTTTGTCTTACTCTCTCTCTGCCTCTCTTTCTCTCTCTTATCATTATTAGTCTCAGTCTCACTGTCTCTATTCCCCTCTTTCTATCTCTATCCCCCATCTGTGTATCCCTTTCTATCCCCCCCTTCCTCTCATGCTCTCTCTACCCACCCTTCTATGTCTGCCTATCCCCCACCCCTCTTCTCACTATCCCTCTCTATACCCCCCCTCTCTGTCTCCCTCTCACACACTCTCTCTACCCCTCCTCTTAGTCTTTCTCTCTCCCTCTATCACACATTCTCTATATCCCCCCTCCTCCCTCTCTCTCTCTCTCTCTTCCTCCCTCCTATTATCTCTCCACTATCTGTACTACATATACCCCTTTCTCCTACATTTACCTCTCTTTCTACTCCCCTCTTTGTCTTCCTCTCCCTCCCTCCCACACTCTCACGCACTCTCTCTACTTCCCTTCTATGTATTACTCTCTCTCCCTCTCACACTATCACACACACTCTTTTTATCCCCCATCTATGTCTTCCTCTCTCTCCCTCTTACACTCTCACACACTCACTCTCTACATCCGCTCTTTGTCTTCCTCTCTCTCCCTCTCACACTCTCACACACTAGAAATTTTGATACATTGCAAGGAAAGGCATGGTAAGGAAAGATAGTTTCTTGACCTAGACATGGCAAGGAATGTCAAGACCTAGACCTAGACCTAGACCTAGACCTAGACGATGACCTAGACCTAGAAATAGACCTAAACTTAGACGATGACCATGTCCATGACCTAGACCTATACCGTTCCTCGCCATACCTCACACTCTCACACACACTCCTATTCATATTCTAGACATGGTAAGACCTAGACATCCTAAGGCATGGAAAGACATATACCTTTCCTTGACATGCCTCAGACTCTCACACTCACTCCCTCTCTCTCTCTCTCTCTGCCCTTTTGTCCCTCCCTCCCCTATTACCCCCCCTCTTTCTTCCACCTCTCTCCAACCCTTTCTCTCTGTTACCATTATTAGTCTCAATCTCACTCTCTATATGCCCCTCTTTCTCTCTCTTATCATTATTAGTCTTAGTCTCACTCTCTCTATGCCCCTCTTTCTCTCTCTATCCCCCATCTCTATCTCCCTTTATATCCCCCCCTTCCTCTCATTCTCTCTCTACCCACCCTTCTATGTTTTCCTATCCCCCACCCCTTATTCTCACTATCCCTCTCTATACACATCCTCTATGTCTCCCTCTCCCTCCCTCTCACAATCTCTCTCTACCCCTCCTATTAGTCTTTCTCTCTCCATCTCTCACACATTCTCTCTATTCCCCCCTCCTCCCTCTCTCTCTATCTCTCCTCCTCCCTCCCATTATCTATCCACTATCTATCCTGCATCTACCCCTTTCTCCTACATTTACCTCTCTTTCTACGCCCCTCTTTGTCTTCCTCTCCCTCCCTCCCACACTCTCACACACTCTCTCTACTTCCCTTCTATGCCTTACTCTCTCTCACTCTCACACTCTCACACACACTCTTTCTATCCCCCATCTATGTCTTCCTCTCTCTCCCTCTTACACTCTCACACACTCACTCTCTACCTTCCCTCTTTGTCTTCCTCTCTCTCTCTCTCTCACACTCTCACACACTAGAAATTTTGATACATTGCAAGGAAAGGCATGGTAAGGCAAGACTGTAACTCTCTCTCCCTGCCTCCCTCCCCCCCATATATCTCTCTCCCCCTCATTCCCTCGCACTCTCTCTCTTTTTATCTCTCCCCCTCCCTCTTCCCATTTGTCCCTCCCTCCCCCTATAACCCCCCCCCTCTCTCTATCCTTGTTTTTAGTCTCTCTCTCTCTCTCTCTCTCTCTCTCTCTTCCCCTATTTCTATCTTTCTCATTTACCTCCCTCTCTATCTCTCTTCATCTCACTCTCAACCTCTTTTATTCTCTTGATATATCTCTCCCCCTCC
>ML781691.1:149881-160219 GCA_009831015.1 Picea engelmannii | reverse complement strand
CCCAACTCTCTCTCTCTCTCTCAACCCCCCTTGTGGTCTCCCACTACCTACCTCTCACACTCTCAAACAATCCCTCTCTCTCTCCCCATCCTTTCCACTATATATCCTCTCTCTCTCTCTCTCTCTCTCTCTCTCTCTCTCTCTCTCTCTCTCTCTCTCTCTTAAATTTACCCCTCTCCACCTCAATTTGTATCCCCCTCCATATCTATCCCCCAATCCACACCCCTTTCTCTCTTTATATATTTACCCCCCTTTTTTCTCTCTCCCCCCTTACTCTCACTGTCTCTCTATAACCCCCATCTTGGTCTCCCTCTCCATATCCCTCCCTCTCACACTCTCAAACAATCCCTCCCTATCCCCCTTCTCTCTTTACCTCTTGTATATAGCCCTCCCTCTCTCACTCACCATATCCTTCTCCCTTTCTCTCCCCTACTCTCCCCCCTTTCTCTCTTTTTCTATATCTACCTCATTCCCTCTTTCACTCCCTTCGTCTCACTCTCTCTCAACCCCCACTTTATATCTCCCTCTCCCTCACTTTCACACACTCTCTTGGTCTTCCTCTCTTCCCATCTCACACTCTCTTTCTTCCTCTCTCTCCACCCACCCTCTCTTTCTTCCTTTCTTGGACTCTCATGCTCTTATACACTTTCTCTCTACCCCCCCTCTATGTGTTCCTCTCTCTCCCTCTTATAATTTCACACACTATATCAAGTTTGTAACATCACAAGGAAAGAAATGGACTTGACCTAGACATGTAAAGACTTAGACCTAGACATAGACATAGAAAGACCTAAACATGGAAAGGCATGGAGAGACCTAGACCAAGTGCTATACCATAGACCATGACCTGGACCTATATAATGACCATGATGTATACCATGACATAGACCTAGACCTAGACCTAGACCATGACCTAGACCACAACATAGTCCTAGAGCTAGAGCTAGAGCTAGACCATGAACTAGACCTATACCATGACCATGATAGATACCATGAACTAGATCAATAACAGGACCTAGAGATTGACCTAGACCATAGCCTAGACCCCCCTATATCTGTCTAAGACTAGGAATAACCGATATTGTACACCCAAACCCTAAGTGAACTATGCCTATACCTCTTGTTGAAGGCCCAAAAATCCTTGCACTCGCATCTTGGCTCTCTAACAATTTCTTTGTGATTCAATACACTTTCAATCATATGCCCTTAGGTATTAGTTCTCCCTAAACCCATATATATATTTATTCATAAAGTTATTTTGTCTACAATAAATGTTATATCCATTGCACCAATAGTGCACACGTGGAACTGTGACTTGAAAGACTTGGGGTTGAGTGTGCTTGGAGCTCATCCCTCCCTACCAAGAAAGTGTGAATACTCCTAGAACTCACATGCAATATAGGAACGCATGCACATTCTTGCTAGGAATTTCTTATGTGCAGAGAACTAACCTATTCCATTTAAAAAACCAAATAAATGGAAGACATCAATAAAAGTTGACTACAAGTATTTTTTAAACCATGGTTTTCCTATTTTAAAGTCGTAGTCTAAACATTCTATAAAACATGGTTTTCCTATTTTATCGATATGACCGTTCATATGTTGTTTAATAATGATATCTTATGGACATGACCGTTCACCTACGATTTAATAATGATTTCACATGCTTTAATGATGATCATGGTCCTTTGATTCTGCTTTTTTATTTTAATAAAAGCATAATATTTTAGTGGATTCAATATTCTTTATAATGAATATTTGTCCTTCTTTGAATGTTTTTCTTAATTCATTTTTAAATGATTTTATCTTTCACATTTATTACCTTTTTGGTGATTTGATTTGATTTATTTGTCATGTTTTCTCATGTCTCTCTGGGACTTACCATTGTTTGAATTTATACTATAAAAAATCCATGATTGAGATTTTTTCTTATGAGATTGTCATAGATTATGTATTACTGGAACATTTATCTATTTATACATTATTTAAGATTCGACTATTGTTGTTGTCCATTTACATCCTGATAGCAAACATAAAAGGTTAAATTTCCTTGATTTTTTATTGTTCACAATTAGCGTTCGACATGCCCTAGATTATGTATGACAGAACACTTATCTATATGTATGTTCTTCAAGATTTGACTATTGTCATCATTTGTTTACAACCTGATGAGAGTTGTAGAAGGCTAAATTTCCCTAGAGAAACTACATTTTTTTTTTTCATCTAAAGATATTGACCACTTTCCCAATGTATTTAAATGCACATGTGCAAAGGATGGTAAAATGGACTTCCACCTCTAAACAGGTAGTTTTGTGGGATGTGTTGAGATCAACACTCTGTATCCACATTTGGATGGGATGGGATTCCATAGACAGTGGAATTTTTTACAACCATTGTGAAACTGTAATCATGTGTGTTGTACTCGGACTGAAACCTAATTTGATGTAGAAACTCAGTTTGTATTATCTATGCACTTCTTTGTGTACCGAAAAATACTATGTTATACATTATCTCTTAATTGTTGATATTACCTCCCTCCCACTATGTAATATATCTAGGGAGGTAATATGGGTGGTAATATGGGAGGTGCCCAATGAGAATGGGGGTTAGATTCTATTAGTGGAGGTTATTCAATGTAAGGTGGACTAGGTCCACCATGGTATTAAATAAGGTTCACAATGGTAGTTACATAAAATAAATGAGTAGTTAGAAATAATAAATGAGATTTCTAGAAGATACCTTCTCTAGAATGTTCCTAGGGGATCGAGAATTCTATATAAGTGTAAGAAATGTAATTTTCAAAGTGAAGAATATTGTTGATGTACAAGCAAGTATTGCTTGATGAGTTTTATCCTTCCATAAGGATTAATATATGGTGTTACCCTACCTCAAGGGTTTTCTCTACATTTCTTCTTCTCATTGTTATGGTGAATGGTTTTGGTGTTTATTATTGTTATTTTCTCAATATATCTAGAGATCTGGTATTGGTGTACAACAAGTGGTATCAAAGCTCTTTCCTTGGGAAAGAAGGGAAGAAATTTTGGTTATTTTTTGCAAAATGTTTTAACAAAAAATGGGGAGGCACACTTTAGCCTAAGATATGAGACTTTATGCTTATAATTTTTAGAAATCAATTTCATTTTTATATTCCTCTTGGAAAAATACCCAATTTCAAAAAACAAATCAGCCGAAATAGATTCCGGGAAGTGAAGTTATGAACATTTAAAATTTTTCATTTTTTTAGGGTTTTTTTCTGGAAAAATCTGTGATTTTCTGTAGTAAGTATTTTTAAACCCTAGCCTGTGTTGAATATTTCTTCCAAGAAAGATGTATTTTTATGGAAAAGATGATGGCCGTGGTATTGAAGAATATATACCACATTGCAAGTCAAAATGGAAATGGACATGGAAATTTTGTCCACATGCTTATTTCAAAGAGGATGCTAAGATATGGTGACAATCATTGGAGTGTGACAAGATGAAGGAACTTTATGATGAAGAACTTGAAAAAATAATTTTAGACAATTGGTCTCATAAGAAGAGTAAGGATAAAGAATCCACCAAGGGTTTATTTTTTGTTGTAAAATATGTATTGCAAATCCATGGTTGTATTCATAAATAAAATGTCATTGTTTCTATTAACCTTAGTTGCATGCATAATTTTATCAATGTTCAGTTGGTTAATAGATTGCAAATTCCTACAAATAATATTTAAGACACACAGGTTGAGGGTGAAAATATTGAAATTTTTAAATATTTGGAGCTCAGTATGGATAAATTTGTGTTTCATTTAGATTTTTATGCTATAGACATGGATGAGGTGGATATTGTTTTGGGATACCCTTGGATGGCTACGATTTGTACAATTAATAATGATTTGGAAAAGAAGTTTTTGAAACTGTGGTACAAGAAAAAGAAGGTCACGCTGCAAGATGTGTCTCTTAGTAAGAAAGAAGGGCCTATGGGGGAAAGAAAATATGTTATTCAAGAGTCTGAAGTAGAATTAGAGGTAGAGTCTACAACAAGATACACAAAAAATCCAAATGAACGACACAATAAGTCAAAAGGGCTCATGACAACAAGCATAAAATATCTTTCCTATTCTGAAGTTGAATCCGAGGAAGAGTCTACAAAAGGAGATGAAGCAAGGCCACATGAAGAAATACGTAATGAGGCTAAGGAGTTTATTGAATACAAGGAACAAGGGGTTGCATATTCGAAGATAAAGGAATCAATTCGTATAGTCATGGTATATCTTCATCCACATCACATAGAGAAACAATAGTCATCGAGACAAGGATGTGAGCATCCACACACTTATGCACCATTGGGGAACCAGAAAGGAAACCAATCAAGAGGTGCATGGAGGCCTACCAACACTACACGATGACATCAAGATAGTTTTGATGGGTCTTAAATACCTTGACTCAATAGTAGGAACCAAACCTGCCACTGAGGCCCAATTAGACTCTGCAACATTTGAAGATGGAATGGTTCTCCAGATCTTGCGATCCGACCAATTTATTGATGGGCTTTGTGTTTTCTTGTGAAGGCTCTTCCTTCAGTTAGGAATATTCTCTTCTGTATTTTCTCTTGGGTGGGACTGGTATGAGAAATGAAAGCCAATATAAACCAACTTGACAACAAACCAGATTAAGTTTTAACTATTGGGGAAGAGGCTAACCTTGGGATAACCCACTTCTCAAAGATGCAAACAATGATTTTATACCACAGGCCTGGTACTAGTACATTAACCATGTGAGCATCCAATTACTATCTGAGAAAATAATTATCAGAAAGAAATCACATATGTAATAATATAATGACAAGCAAAATAGTTCATCTACCATGACCATTCATCACATAATAACACAATGATTTATCTTCATCATTAAAGAAAAGAACATAAAGACATTGCACCAGATAACTTGACAACATAATTAATTTCTTTTACTCATTATTGCATCATTCATGAAACATGATAGGAAGTAGTTCTTATCCAAGTCCAATCACATGCATTTGATGAAAATAGTTTTTCTTTGGTCCAGAAGGACTTCTCAATTCCTAACAACTTCAAAATAATTCTTAACAACCAAAAAGAAAGAGTTCTTACAAAAACCATCAACCTTTAACTAATTGGTCGATGTCTTTATTTATAACATAAATTTTAACTGAAATTAATGGCTAAGTGCAGTTTAAGAAAAGAAAAAATCGCCACATGGAGTTATCTTCCAACATTTTGTGTAATAGTCAACCCGAGATATTTCTTGGAAAGGATGCGTTTTCTCATATTCGGTCCACTTGATAAACAATTCTTCACAAGTTTGGGCCCATGGAAACCTGTGATGTTCCATCGGAGCCACATATATTCCCCTGATGTCTACTGCATGCGCCCAATACTTTAATAAACTCGAGTTCAAATGCTATGGCATGGTTCGAGACCTGATCAGAGGTTTTGATAATCGTTGCACTTGCCCTGGCCTCGCATCGATCATCTTTGCGATATCTTCGGTCCATATCGAGTATTGTTTGACATGCAACTTGACCACCTCACTCATGTCGATAAATTTATCGGGGGTTCCGAACTCAGGGAGCCTAATATCCTTCATTACTTTATTAATTTTATCCCAATGTTTCTTTCATTTGGTCCATTGCTCTTGGATTTCTTGGTGTGGGTCCTGAGACATCTTAGCCCAGTACTCGACTGATCGCTTCATGAGATTAATACTACTTTTTCCCACCATCTGAATGCCATGTTCTTCCTTATCTTGACCTTGTTGGACTTCCTCAATGTACTCAAGTATTTCTACCGCTTGTTGTGCCTTTTCATACCATCGCTCCATCTCCTTGCATTTCATGAGTGACATGAGAGTGCCCTCCTGGAACTCAGCTACGCTCACGGTTAGCAGGTGTCTTTCCTTATTGAACTCGTTGTAAAATCCTCTTAATTCACCTTTCAGATAAACAACGGTCTGCATGGCACCTTTATAGTATTCGTCTAGGTGGTACAAGTGTTCGATCTCCTTTAGGGAGGCGTCTAGTTCCTTTTCATCTCTCTTGGCTCTATCCAATGTGGCATCCAAGAGGGCCTTTCCCATGCCGATCAATTCAATCATCTGGGTGTCTTCTGTGTTGATTAAGTTCTCTTCCATAGTAACCAATATGGAGTGATCCAATGTGATCCTTATTTTCTTTGCAGTCCTCTGAACGATGGCCTTTCTCCTTTGATCGTAGGAGATCGCATAGATATCTTCTACTTCGTCTACCGACTCTGGTATTTGTTGATCACCCCATGTGAGTTTTTTTCCCAGGCTACCGGTGGTGTATATTTTTTCAAGATTGGGCTCTTGAACTTCCTCGTTGTGCCTTGTGGGTCCAACCTCTACTTGTTACTCATAGTGGATTTGAGTATTTGGTAGAATAGAGACCTCGGGTATAGAGTCATGACTTACTTTCTCGTTGGCTGTCGAACCGCTGATTCCCTTTCATGGGGATTATTTCTCTGATTCCTCCGATTCGGGCTTGTTCTCCATATCTCTTTCGGTTTCCGATACATTGGACCCCTTTATGTCGTGGCCACTTTCGGCTTATGTTTCCTCTTTTGAGACCTCCTTGTCTTGAACTTCGGGCTCAGGGGAAGAAGTATTCTCAGGACCCTTTTCCTCTTGGACATGCACAGCGGTCTCGTGAGATGGCTTAGAGCTCTCGTCGTCACTATATATATGCATAAGATTTCTCAGGGGATTAGGCCCTTGGGTTTCTATTGACACCCGTTTAAATTTCCTTGATTTTGTATTGTTCACAAATAATGTTAAAGATTCCCTAGATTATGTATGATGGAATACTTATCTATATTGTTCACACTCTCTCTCTATGCCCCTCCTCCATCCCTTTCTTTCTCTCTCCCATTCCCTTCCACTATCTCTCCTCTCTTTCTACCCATCCCTCTTGGTCTTCTTCTCCCACCCTCTCACACTCTCAAACAATCCATATATACCCCCATTCTCTCTTTACCTCTTACACCTAACCCTTACTCTCTCTCTCACTGTATCCCCCTCCCTCTCTCTCCCCCACTCTCCCCACCTTTATCTCTTTTCCTCTATCTAACCTGCATTCTATCTCACCCCCTCTTCCTCTCTCTCTCTCTCTCTACCCCCCATATCTATCTCCATCTCCCTTACTCTCACACACTATCTTTGTTTTCCTCTCCTTCCCTCTCACACTCTCTTTCTTCCTCTCTTTCCATGCCCCCTCTCTACATCATAAGAAAATAAATGCACTTGAACTAGAAATGTCAAGACCTAGTCCTAGACATAGACATAGAAATAGCTAGACATGGAAATATCTAGACCATCACTTAGACATTTATGATTACCATGACATAGACCATGGAATATACCTATACCATGTCATATACCTATACCATTTCCATGAACATGAACATGACCTAGACCATGACCTAGAGCTCGACCTAGAACTTGACCTAGACCATGAACTAGATCTGCATAGCTCCATATAAGCCTAGGAATAACCTATACTTAACCCTTAACCCCCTCCACACTCAATCCTTAAGTGCACTATGAATATACCTCTTGTAAAAGTCCCCACAATCCTTGCACCCACATATTGGTGCTCTAACTATTGCTCTATGCTTCAAAACACTTTCAATCCTAAGCCCTTAGGTCCTAGTTGTTCACAAACCCCTATACATGTTTATTCATTAAAATGTTTGTTTTGCAATAAATGTTATATATTTTTCATTAAGAGTGCACACATTCTCTTGTGACTTGAAATCATTGAGGTTGGGCACTCATCCTTTCCCAACAGAATTGTGTGTGTTTTCCTAGCATGTGCACATGATTTAGTGCACACGCATTATAGGAACATGACTGTGTTCTTTCTAGGAAGTTTTATGTTCCAATTACACTCCTCAACCTCATCTATCTCAAAAAATCAAACACACTTGACATATGCACGCAAAAATAGAAAGAACAAACAAGTTTTTTATCTTTTTGTTTCGTTGATTAATTCATAGACTTTTTTTTTTCTATTGCAAGGCAATTGTGGGAAGAAGTGGAATTGTTGGTTGTGTCTTCTTGTGTAATACCAAGATAAATTTTTCCAATTCAAATTGTTAGTTGTGTCTTCTTGTGTGATACTAGGACAAATTTCTGTAATTGTAATTAGAATTGTTAGTGGTGTCTTTTGTGTAATACCAAGGAAAATTTGTCCAATTGGAATTGGAATTATTAATCGTGTCTTCTTGTGTAATACTAAGACAAATTGTCTAATTGGAATTGGAATTATTAGTTGTATCTTCTTGTGTAATACCAAGACAAATTTGTTCAATTGGAATTGGAATTGTTGGTTGTGTCTTCTTTTGTAATACCAAGAAAAAATTGTCCACTTAGAATTGGAATTGTTAGTTGTGTCTTCTTCTGTAATATCGAGAAAAATTTGTGGTGGGGTGCTTGGAAGACATTTTTTTTCTTTAAGCATGGGGAGTCGACATAATTGAGATACAAATTCCTCGAGGAAATAAATATGAATTGAAAAGGTAGAAGAAGAAAGAGAAAAGTAAAGGTTATGTATGTCAAAGTGTAGGCTTTCAGAAGAGGGAAATCCAATTCCTAGAGGAATATATGTCATTGTTAATTCTCCTCCATCACCAAAATCAAATTGTAGGATTTTAGTAAAGACCATTCCAATTAGTATCTCATCAAGAAAATTTGTTTTGGATAACTAGATGATGGAGGATTTGCTTGGAGCTGATTATACAATGGATGAAATTAGAGAGACAAATGGTGCACAACATTCTGGTGAAGAAGTTTCGGTGGTGCAACATCTTGTTGGACAGTCAAATGTTCTAGAAACTAGTTATAGGAATGTCCACTCTCCTCCCATAATTTATTTGCTAGTGATTGAAGGGGAAATAAATATAGCATTGTTAACTTCAATGTAGGGAGGTGAAGAGTGCCATAATAGGGGTTCATCATCCCAACCAGAATAGGGGTTCATGGTCTAGTGGGTACACCATTCCATACATAATTCTATCAACTATACCAACATAAGGGACATTACCCATATCTACTTCCTGTCATTAGCTCTTAAGACACATGCTAGTTGGACAAAAACACTCCCACTTTAAATACAATGCAAGTTTGTTTACATTTATCCATCCTACAAAGATCAAGGGTGAGTGAAATCTACTGATGATATCTCCTTACACGTTAGTGGCAATGAAAACATGGAAAAAAAAACAATATCTTAACTTGGAGGGATTATTCAAGGTACTTTTGCAATGAATTTGAATACGGTGTAACAAGATGAAACATAGGAAATTGAATTAACTTTCTGAATAAACAACTTGTATTCATAGTAATTGTGGATAACTATGTGAAATTTGATTATTCTAATAGTGGTATGTTATTTTTGTAGAAATATATAAGGTATATGTCTTTTTTCATGCATGTGTTGAGTACCTTAATGATGTAATTTCATTCCAAAAAATTATATAAATGTAGAGAACTCGTTGTTTTAGTGTGTTGTATTTTTTCGAAATTTATAATGTCTATCTATCTATCTATCTATCTATCTATCTATCTATCTATCTATCTATCTATCTATATATATATATATATATATATATATATATATATATATATATATAATTATCAAAGTCATTATATCCTTGAAATTACCACACCTTTTGTTCGTGTAGACTAAGAGGGTATTAACATGATAAAAAAAATTAATTTAATTTTAGATCCTAGATATTAGTCTCCTCTAGTCTGGTATATAACGTATTCTAGAAGTGGTTAAGGAAACAAAAAATTATAGCATAAATAAGAAAGGTATGTATTCTAGTATTTTGATATATGCAAAGAAAAAAATAGATTAAAAATAGTAAACAATATTAATTTAAAAAAAAAACTATATATTTTGAATCTGCATAGTTGACTCTATTTATGTTTGTAGTTTCATCAACAACTGAATTCTGTAGCATATAGAAAAATAATTTCAAAGGCATAGATATAGAGAGGTATTCACAAAAATGGATTTTTTTTACCAATTTGTGGATCAAACCACTAGGTTTGTTATCGTGAACCTAAATCCAAGAAAATCAAGTCAACATACAGATTGTCAATCCCACCCAAAAACATTGAATTCAAAAGAACACGCACACCTTCTTACATGAAAAAACACATTCCTAAGAGCGCGCATGAACTATAGGAATGTGCGCACATTCCTAATAGCACATATGGATTCCTAAGAGTTTGCACATGCTCCTATATCACATTTCGTATTTTCCATTCCCCCTTCCCTTTCTCTCTCTCTC
>ML781691.1:109830-147061 GCA_009831015.1 Picea engelmannii | reverse complement strand
TTACATATTTAACCACCTTTTCTCTCTCTCCCCCCTTACTGTGACTGCCTCTCTATACCCGCCATCTTGGTCTCCCTCTCCATCTCCATCGCTCTCACACTCTCAAACAATCCCTCTCTACCCCCCTTCTCTCTTTACCTCTTATATATAACCCTCCCTCTCTCACTCACCATATCCCCCTCCCTCTCTCTCCCCTACTCTCCCCCCTTGCTCTCTTTTCCTCTATCTACCTCGTTCCCTCTTTCACTCCCTTCCTCTCACTCTGTTTCAATCCCCACTTTATATCTCCATCTCCCTCACACTCACACACTCTCTTGGTCTTCCTCTCTTCCCATCTCACACTCCCTTTCTTCCTCTCTCTCCACCCCCCCTCTCTTTCTTCCTTTCTTGTACTCTAACACTCTTATACACTTTCTCTCTACCCCCCCTCTATGTGTTCCTTTCTCTCCCTCTTACAATTTCATACACTATAGCAATTTTGGAACATCACAAGGAAAGAAATGGCCTTGATCTAGACATGTCAAGACTTAGACCTAAACCTAGACATAGTGAGACCTAAACATGGAAAGGCATGGAGAGACCTAGACCTAGAGTTATACCATAGACCATGACCTAGACCTATATGATGAAAATGATGTAGACCATGACATATACCTAGACCTAGACCTAGACCTAGAACATGACCTAGACCACAACATAGTCCTAGAGCTAGAGCTATACCATGAACTAGACCTATACCATGACCATGAAAGACTCCATGAACTAAATCAATAACAAGACCTAGATATTAACCTAGACCATGGCCTATACCCCCCTAGATCTGTCTAAGCCTAGGAATAACTGATACTGTACACCCAAACCCTAAGTGCACTATGCCTATACCTCTTGTTGAAGGCCCAAAAATCCTTGCACCGACATCTTGGCACTCTAACCATTTCAGTGTGCTTCAAAACACTTTCAATCCTATGCCCTTAGGTATTAGTTGTCCCTAAACCCATATATATCTTTATTCGTAAAGTTATTTTGTCTACAATAAATGCTACATCCATTGCACTAATAGTGCACACGTGCAACTGTGACTTGAAAGACTTGGGGTTGAGTGTGCTTGGAGCTCATCCCTCCCTACCAAGAACATGTGCATACTCCTAGAACGCACATGCATTATAGGAACACATGCGCGTTCTTGCTGGGAATTGTTTATGTGTGGAGAACTAACCTATTCCATTTAAAAACCCAAATCCATGGAAGACATCAATAAAATTTGACTACAGGTATTTTTAAAACCATGGTTTTCCTATTTTAAAGTCATAGTCTAAACATGCTATAAAACATGGTTTTCCTATTTTATCGATATGGCCATTCATATGTTGTTTAATAATGATATCTTATGGACATGACTGTTCAACTACTGTTTAATAATGATTTCACATGCTTTAATGATGATCATGGTCCTTTGATTCCTCTTTTTTATTTTAATATAAGCATAATATTTTAGTGGATTCAATATTCTTTATAATGAATATTTGTCTTTCTTTGAATTTTTTTCTTAATTCATTTTTAAATGATTTTCTCTTTCACATTTCTTAACTTTTTAGTGATTTTATTTGATTTATTTGCAATGTTTTCTGATGTCTCTTTGTGACTTACCATTATTTGATTTTATACTATCAAAAATCCATGATTGAGATTTTTTCTTATGAGATTGGCATAGATTATGTATTACTGTAACATTTATCTATTTGTACATTATTTAAGATTAGACTATTGTCGTTGGCCATTTACATCCTGATAACAAGCATAAAAGGTTAATTTTCCTTTATTTTTTATTGTTCACAATTAGTGTTCGACATGCCCTAGATTATGTATGACAGAACACTTATCTATATGTATGTTCTTCCATATTTGACTATTGTCATCATTTGTTTACAACCTGGTGAGGGTTGTAAAAGGTTAAATTTCCCTAGAGAAACTACCATTTTTTATTTTATTTTTCCATCTAAAGATATTGACCACTTTCTCAATGTATTTAAATGCACATGTGCAAAGGATGGTAAAATTGACTTCCACCTCTAAACATGTAGTTTGGTGGGATGTGTTGATATCAACACTCCATATCCACATTTGGATGGGATGGGATTCCATAGACAGTGGAATTGTTTACAACCATTTTGAAACTGTAATCATGTGTGTTTTACTCGGATTGAAACATTGTCTGATGTAGAAACTCAATTTGTATAATATATGCACTTCGTTGTGTACCGAAAAATACTATGTTATATATTATCTCTTAATTGTTGATATTAGCTCCCTCCCACTATGTAATATACCTAGGGAGGTAATATGGGTGGTAATATGGGAGGTGCCCAATGAGGATGGGGGTTAGATACTATTAGTGGAGGTTATTCAATGTAAGGTGGAGTAGGTCCACCATGGTATTAAATAAGGTTCACAATGGTAGTTACATATAATAAATGAGTAGTTAGAAATAATAAATGGGATTTCTAGAATATACGTTCTCTATAATGTTTCTAGGGGATCAAAAATTCTATATAAGTGTAAGCAATGCAATTGTCAAAGTGAAGAATATTGTTTATGTACAAGTAAGGATTGATTGATGAGTTTTATCCTTCCATAAGGATTAATATATGGTGTTACCCTACCTCAAGGGTTTTCTCTACATTTCTTCTTCTCATTGTTATGGTGAATGGTTTTGGTGTTTATTATTGTTATTTTCTCAATATATTTGGAGATCTGGTATTGGTGTACAACAAGTGGTATCAAAGCTCTCTCCTTGGGAAAGAAGCCTGGAAGAAATTTTGGTGATTTTTTGCAAAATTTTTTAACAAAAAAGGGGGAGGCACACTTCAACTTCAGATATGCGACTTTATTCTTATAATTTTCAAAAACCAATTGTATTTTTATATTCCTCTTGGAAAAATACCCAATTTAAAAAAACAAATCAGCCGAAACTGATTTCGGGAAGTGAAGTTATGAAAATTTTGAAATTTTGCAGTTTTTCAGGGTTTTTCCGGAAAAATCCGAGATTTTCTATAGTGAGTATTTTTAAACCCTAGTTCATGTTGACTATTTCTTCCAAGAAAGATGCATTTTTATGGAAAATATGATGGCCCTGGTTTTGAAGATTATATACAACATTGCAAGTCAAAATGGAAATGGACATGGAAATTTTGTCAACATGCTTATTTAAAAGAGGATGCTAAGATATGGTGACAATCATTGGACTGTGATAAGATGAAGGAATTTTATGAGGAAGCACTTGAAAAATTACTTTTAGACAATTTGTCTCATAAGAAGAGTAAGGATAAAGAATGCACCAAGGGTTTATTTTTTGGTGTAAAATCTGTATTGCAAATCCATGGTTGTATTCATAAATAAAATGTCATTGTTTATATTAACCCTAGTTTCATGCATAATTTTATCAATGTTCAGTTGGTTAATAGATTGTAAATTCCTGCAAAGAATATTCAAGGCACACAGGTTGAGGGAGAAAATATTGAAATTTTTAAATATTTGGAGCTCAGTATGGATAAATGTGTGTTGCATTTAGATTTTTATGCTATAGATATGGGTGATGTGGATATTGTTTTGGGATACCCTTGGATGGCAACAATTTGTACAAATAATAGTAATGTGGAAAATAAGTTTTTGAAACTGTGGTACAAGAAAAAGAAGGTCACCCTGTAGGATGTGTCTCTTAGTAAGAATGAAGGACCTATGGGGGAAATAAAAGATGTTATTTAAGAGTCTGAAGTAGAATTAGAGGTAAAGTATACAAGAAGAGATGCAACAAAGACAAATGAATGACACAATAAGTCAGAAGGGTTCACAACAACAAGCATAGAATTTCTTTCCTATTCTGAAGTTGAATATGAGGAAGAGTCTACAAAAGGAGATGAAGCAAGGCCACATGAAGAAATAGGTAAAGAAGCTAAGGAGTTTATTCAATACAAGGAACAAGGGATTGCATATTCGAAGATAAAGGAACCAATTCCTATAGTCATGGTATATCGTCATCTAGATCACATAGAGAAACAATAGTCATCGAGACACGGATGTGAGCATCCACACACTTACGGACTAGTGGTGAACCAGGAAGGAAACCAATCAAGAGGTGCATGGAGGCCTACTAACACTACAAGATGACATAAGGATAGTGTTGACGGGTCTTAAATCCCTTGACCCAACAGTAGGAACCAAACCTGCCATTGAGGCCCAATTAGACTCTACAACGTTTGAAGATGGAATGGTTCTCCAGATCTTGCGATCCGACCAATTTATCGATGGGCTTTGTGTTTTCTTGTGAAGGATCTTCCTTCAGTTAGGACTATTATATTCTATATTTTCTCTTGGGTGGGACTGGTATGAGAAATTCAAGCCAGTATAAACAAACTTGACAACAAACTGGATTAAGTTTTAACTATTGGGGAAGAGGATGAGCTTGGGATAACCTGCTCGTCAAACATGCAGACAATGATTTTATACCATAGGCCTAGTACTAATACATTAACCATGTGAGCATCCAATTACTGTCTGAGAAACTAATTGTTAGAAATAAATCACATATGTAATAATATAATGGCAAGAAAAATAATTCATCTACCATAACCATTCATCACATAATAACACAACGATTTATCTTCATCATTAAAGCAAAGAATATCAAGACATTGCACCAGATAACTTGAAAACAAAATTAATTGCTTTTACTCGTTACTACATCATTCATGAAACATGATAGGAAGTAGTTCTTCTCCAAGTCCAATCACATGCATTTGATGAAAATAGTTTTTCTTTGGTCCAGAAGGACTTCTCAATTCCTAGTAGCTTCAAAATAATTCTTAACAACCAAAAAGAAAGATTTCTTACAACAACCATCGACCTTTAACTAATTGGTCGATGTCTTTATTTATAACATAAAGCTTAACTGAAATTAATGTCTAAGTGTAGTTTAAGAAAATAAAAAATCGCCACGTTGCGTTATCTTCTAACAGTTTCTTTAATAGTCAACCCGAGATATTTCTTGGAAAGGATGACTTTTCTCATATTCAGTCCAGATGATAAACAATTCTTCACAAGTTTGGGCCCATGGAAACATGTTTTGTTCCATCAGAGCCGCATGTATTTCCTTGATGTCTACTGCATGCACCTGGTACTTTAATAAACTCGATTTCAACTGTTGTAGCATGGTTCGGGCCCTAATCCGAGGTTCTGCGAATCATTGCAATTTCCCTGGCCTTGCATCGGTGATCTTTGTGCTATCTTTGGTCCATATCGGGTTTTGTTCGGCATGAAACTTTACCACGTCACTTAGGTCGATAAATTTATCGGGGTGCCGAACTCGAGGAGCCCGATATCCTTCATTATTTTATTAATTTTATCCCAATGCTTCTTGCATTTGGTCCATTTCTCTTGGATTTCTCGATGTGGGTCCTGAAAAATATTAGACTAGTAATCGGTTGATCACTTCATGCGATTGATACTACTTTTTCCCACCACCCGAATGCCATGGTCTTCCTTATCTCAGCTCTGCTAGAATGCCTCAATGTACTCAAGTATTTATACTGCTTGATGCACCTTTTCATACCATCGCTCCATCTCCTTTCATGTCATAAGTGCCATGAGAGTGTCCTCCTAGAGTGCAGCTATGTTCACGGTTAACATGTGTCTTTCCTTATTGAACTCATTGTAAAATCCTTCAAATTCACCTTTCATATACACATCGGTCTGTGTGGCACCTTTATAGTATTCGGCCAGGTGGCACAAGTGTTCGAGCTCCTTTAGGGAGGCGTCTAGTTCCTTTTTGTCTCTCCTGGCTCTATCGAAGGTGGCATCCAAGAGGGCCTTTCCCATGATGATCAATTCATTCGTCCAAGCATCTGCTGTGTTCATTAAGTTCTCCTCCGTAGTAACCAAGATGGAGTGATCCAACATGATCCTTCTTTTATTTGCAGTCCTATGAATGATGGCCTTTCTCCTTTGATCGTAGGAGACCACATAGATATCTTCTACTTCATCTACCGGCTCTGGTATTTGTTGATCACCCCATGTGAGTGTTTTTCCCAGGCTATTGGTGGTGTATATTTGTTCAAGATTGATCTTTTGAACTTCCTCACTGTGCCTCATGGGTCCATATTCTACTTGTTACTCATCCTAGATTTGAGTATTTGGCAGAATAGAGATGTCTGACACAGAGTCATGACTTACTTGGTCGTTGGTCATCGAACCGTTGATTCCCTTTCGCGGGGATTCTTTTTCTGATTCCTCCTATTCAAGATTGTTATCCAGATCTCCTTCGGTTTCCGATACATTGGGCCCCTTTGTTTCATGGCCACTTTCGGCTTCTATTTCCTCTTGCGAGACCTCCTTGTCTTGAACTTCGGGCTCAAGGGAAGAATTCTTCTCGGAACCCTTTTCCTCTTGGACATGCACAGTGGTTTCATGAGATGGCTCTGAGCTCTCGTCGTCACTATATATATGTATAAGCTTTCTCAGGGGATTAGGTTCTTGGGTTTCTATTGACACCCAACCTGTCCCTATTTGAATTATCTCACCCACCGAGGGATTGACCGACGATGTTGTGGATTCAAGTTTGCCTAACTCGTTGGTGTTACTGAGATTTATGGAACCGGGGTTGCTTGGATTCGACAGAATGCCTTCTCAGATACCAGCTGGAAGTGCAGGTGTTATGATGAGGTACGGATCATCTTGCATCCGCTTCATTAGCAGCTAGCTTTGCTGCCACAAATGTTCACCCATCCCTTGTGCAACTTCAATTTCAAGGGAATCCTTGGCTTATACTATGGATTCCCTATAATCCCCTTCCTCTTCGATGTCTTCTTGGGGATTACCCATTGCTTTGCCCAGTTCATATGCTACTGTTCCTTCCAGGGTCCTCAAAATCTCTTGAGCTGTCCACTCCAAGGATGTCGCTTTCTCTTCCCAACTCATGGCCTTGAACTTGGTTCTTCGAGGGTCAACTATCCTTGCCTCCACCTCATTTTAGTCTTGAGCAGTTTCGGTGAAAATTTCATCTTCAAACCAGTCATGTGCATAAGGCCAACAGGATGATAATTGTGATGCGTGTTGTAGGACCGGGCCCTTGGGATCATGTTTGCGAAAACGACCAGTTTTGAACCAGAATTCCAATCGGTTTAGCCCTTCTTTCTTAGCATGCGTGGTGTATTTTACCATGTAGAAACCAATATGAAACCCATAAGGTATGAAGGCCCTCTTCTTGTCTTTTACTAAATTGGCATTATATCTTTGTAGGATGGTTTGATAGCAAATTTCCCCTAACACTAGTTGATCGGGAACATATATGGGTAACAAATGGGGTTCCTTTGTGGCATCGAAAACCCTTATGTATGTCTCACGTTAATCTAGATACCAGTGACCTACTTTTAGGTTGAATTATCTCGCCCACCATGACACCATGATTTTTCTGGTGTCATGTAATGCATAGAAACTTACAACAAAATCAATGCTCAATTTTTCTTCCGGCTTCCCGAGCTTGTAGTAACTATGGACCTCTGAAGTCAAAAAAACCTCAACGCATTCTTTGTTTTCATCATTAATAAAACATTTTTTTTCATCAGTGTGGTCAATGATCCACTTTAGGAGCTCGATGCAAGGGAACACCGAAGTCCGGCTTGCCACCATGTGTAGATAGGCCCTACGGATATTTGGGAGGACATCATCATCAAGTCTTCTTGTATCAGGGTCATTGTGCGGGGTGTACTCGAGGGGTTCCTCCTTCTTGATTTTCTTAAACAATTCTTCCCAGCAAGGAAATGTTTTTTTGGCTCCAATGTTTTCCTCTGTGTCTTCGAAGGCCAGGGGCTGGACGAAGGTCTTCTTGGTGGTTGACTTAATGACAGGCACCGACTTGGGAGAAAATTCTAATTGTCTTGCAACTGCTGGGGAGGAACCCTCTCCTTCTTCTAGTTCTTGTAGTTTTGGCACTCTTAGGGATTTCTTGGTGGAGGTTTTCTTCGAAGGCATTGTTCCTTCAATTTAAACGACCCTTTAAACAGGTGTAAATAACAACGTTGGGTGGGAATACATAAAAATGAAACGTAAAACACCACAAGAGGATACATACCTGTAATTCTTTCTAAGATATTTGTCTAATACTCACTAAACCTTGGATGCCTTCTTTGGATCATTAGCCTCACTCCTCTGTGTGTTCTGAACTCCTTGCCACGTAGAATAAGATCACACACAATGACTCGAAAGAATATTACTGGAGAGATTCTATCTGTCGTATCAATCAGTTAATATGATTAATGAATGCAATTCAAAATATACTACTGTTGGATCTTTGTGAGTAAATTCTAATTGGTTGACGGTGGAGGCACGGATGAATATTCATTGTGTCAGCAGGCTTAAATAGTCTCTTTTGATTCGCGCATGAATTAGCAACTAATGCATGATCCACGAATTAACTAACATTTTAAATGTGTCATACCTAACAAATCTAAGGGTTAAAATGTCTCATTACGTCGTGTCTCTATGATGTGGATATCAGAGATCGACTACTACATTTGTGCATACTTCTACAGGTATCCTCCCGATAAAATCTTTTGACGTCAATGATATCAGGGATCGGTGATCGGGGAAAGTTCAAGTGCGCAGCTTCTTGGCGGGTTATCATCTTCGTAACCTTTCATTTTCGAACATGTTTGGGAGTCAGCAGTCGGCAATACCACTTTTCTCCTTGCACGACACTTACTTTTCATTTTCTTGCCGAAGCCGAACATATTGGTGTTCGATTATATTCTTTCTAAAGCTTATTTTCATAAAAGAGAGACTTTCATCCACTGACACCGATGAATATCGGTGCGCGACTATTTTCAACTTCTCAGGCAATTTTTGTCACCTTTGACCTTTATTGATGTCGAACTTCCTAAGCGTGTTGGGGAAAACTTTGGACTGTCGATTACTTAAGTAGTTGTTAAGTCCCATTTAAAGTTAAGATGATTCTTTGTTGTGTGTTAGATTAGACCTTAAACAATTTTAACATGAAACATAAAAGATAAGAACATACATCGGTTTCATACTGAAGTGAAAACGGACATTGAAAAGGATCAAGTGGTACCCAAAAAGTAGAAATGGAGATAGACCTTTTAAGGTGTGTTGAGTGCTCAACAGATAGATAACCAAGTCCATGGAAACATTGGCACGATGCAGAGCAAGCTCAGGGTGGCAAGACAACATTTGGACATCAATGTCGGCTTCCATTATGATGGATGGATGGTCATACTTGGTACCAGTTGGCTATTATTCTCATTCGTTCATAGCGTATGGTATCTTCTCATGTTTCAAGGAAAAAATATGCTTAAGGGGGGTGGAATGTAATATACCTATGGAGGTAACATGGGTGGTAATATGGGAGGTATCCAATGAGAATGGGGGTTAGATACTATTAGTGGAGGCTATTCGATGGAAGGTAGACTAGGTCTTCCATGGTATTAAATAAGGCTCACAATGGTAGTTACATATAATAAATGGGTAATTAGAAATAATAAATGGGCTTTCTAGTCGATACCTTCTCTAGAATGTTCCTAGGGGATAGAGAATGCTTTATAAGGACATGTAAGAAATGTAATTGACATGGTAAAAAAATTGTTGATGTACAAGCAAGGATTGCTTGATGAGTTTTATCCTTCCATAAGGATTAATATATGGTGTTACCCTACCTCAAGGGATTTCTCTACATTTCTTATGTTCATTGTTATGGTGAGTGGTTTTGGTGTTTATTCTTGTTATTGTCTCAGTATATTTGTAGATATGGTATTGGTGTAAAACACACTATATCTCCTCTCTCTCTCCCATACATCTATCCCTCTCTCCTCCTCACTTTTTATCCCCCTCCCTCTTTATCCCCGACTCTACCCCCCTTTTCTCTCTTTACCTATTCACCCCCCTTCCCTCCCTCTCCCAACCTTCTCTCGCTCTCTCTCTCTCTACTCCCCCTATTTGTCTCTCTCTCCCTCCCTCTCACACTCTCAAAAATTCCCTTTCTACTTCCCATATTTGTCTTTCTCTCTCCCTCTCTCACACTATCAAAAAATATCTCTCAACCCGCCCTCTCCCCCTCCCTCCCATTATATCTCCTATCTTTCTCTCTCTCCTACATACAACATCTCTCTCCCACCTCTTTCTCTCTATCCCTCCCTCTTTGTATTCCTCTCCAACCATCTCACACTCTCAAAAAATCCATCTCTATCCCCCTTCTTTCTTTACCTCTTACATATAACCCTCTCTCTCTCTCTCTCTCACTGTATCCCCATCCCTCTCTCTTCCCCACTCTCCCCACCTTTCTTTCTTTTCCTCTATGTAAATCCCCTTCCCTCTCCCCCCCTTCCTCTCTCTATTTCTCTCTCTATCCTCCCTCTATGTCTCCATCTCCCTTAGTTTCACACTCTCTTTTTGTATTCGTCTCTCCCCCTCTCACACTCTCTTTCTTCCTCTCTCTCCATGCCCCCTCTCTAAATTGCAAGGAAATAAATGGCCTTGAACTAGACATATCAATACTTATACCTAGAACTAAATATAGCAATACCTAGACATGGAAATACCTATACCATGACCTAGAACTATACCATGACCATGACACAGACCTAGAGCTAGAGATAGACCATGGCCTAGACCATGACATAGAACTAGACCTATATCTTGGCCTAGACCACGACATATACCTAGAGCTAGAGATATACCATGACCTAGACCTATACCATGACCATGAACATGAAAAATACCTAGACCATGACCTAGACCCCCCTAACTCCATATAATCCTAGGCATAACCTATATTCAACCCTTAACCCCCTCCACACTCAATCCCTATGTGAACTATGCATATATCTAATGCCCCACAACCCTTTCACCCCCATATTGGTGCTCTAACCATTTCTCTATGCTTCAAAACACTTTCAATCCTAAGCCCTTAGGTTCTAGCTATCCAAAAATACCTATACATATTTGTTCACAAATACATTTTTTCTACAATAAATGCTATATCCATTGCATTAGGAGTGTACACACATTCGTGTGACTTTAAATCCATGAGAGTGGGTTCTCATCCCGTCCTAGTAGGAATGCATGTACATTCCTATAATGTGCACATGCTTTAGTGCACACACGTTATAGGAACGTGGGCACATTCATGTTGAGAATTTTTATGTGCCAAGCACACTCCTCAACCCCATATATCTCAAAAAATCAAACAAGCTTGACATCTGAATGATAAAATAGCAAGAACATGCAGGTTTTTGTTCTTTTTTTCTTGTTGTTTAATTCATAGACAATGTTTTTCTATTGCAAGACAATTGTGGGAAAAATTGGAAGACAAAATTTATCCAACTGGAATTGAAATTGTTGGTTGTGTCTTCTTGTGTAATGCCAAGAAAAAATTGTCGAATTGGAATCGTTAGTTGTGTCTTCTTGTGTAATACCAAGACAATTTTGTCCAATTGGAATTGGAATTGTTAGTTGTGTCTTATTGTATAATACCAAGGAAAATTTGTCCAATTGGAATTGGAATTGTTGGTTGTCTCTTCTTGTGTAATATTGAGCCAAATTTGTCCAATTTGAATTGGAATTGTTAGTTGTGTCTTCTTGTGTAATACCAATAAATATTTGCCCAATTGGAATTGGAATTGTTAGTTATGTATTGTTTTGTTATACTCAGACAAATTTGTCCAATTAGAATTGGAATTTTTAGTTGTGTCTTCTTCTGTAATACCAAGAAAAACTTTTGGTGGGGTTCTTGGAAGCCAATTTTTTTCTTTAAGCATGAGGAAGCAAAATAATTGAGATAGAAAGTCCTCGAGGAAATACATACCCATTTAAACGGTAGAAGAAGAAAGAGAAAAGGAAAGGTTATGTAGGTTAAAGTGTAGGCTTTCAGAAGAGGGAAATCCAATTCCTAGTGGAATAGATGTCATTGTTGTTTCTCCTCCATCACCAAAAGAAAAGCATATAATTTCAGTAGAGATCATTCCAATTAGGATATCATCAGGATTTTTTTTTTTGGATAACCTGATGATGGAGGATTTGCTTGGAGATGATTATACAATGGATAAAATTAGAGAGGAAACTGGTCCACTCTCATCCTAGAATTGATTCACAAGTAATTGAAGGGGAAATAATTGTAGTGTTGTTAAATCCAGAGTAGGGAGGTCAAGAGTGCCATAATAGGGGTTCATCATCCCTACCTTGATTTTTCAATGTTGGTTCTTAGTGGTAAGACCCATGGTTCAACATTAATTCACCAACAAATCCCAAGATATCGTCCCTTTTAGCATCGCTCGCAAGCAAGTGAAGTATCACTCGGGATAACTATGGGGACTATAGGAACTAGGATTCAAAAGTCATGAAGGGAATGAGGACCATTATAGCATTCATTCTTACTTAACATTCATTCAACATAACAACATCATGGAAGATTCATCTTACTTAACCATTCATCACATGTGCATAACCATCATATAACATATTCATATTAACCATACAATCATTACAAGTGCACCATAAGAAGAACATAAAAGAATCACATCACATCATACATTATGACACAAAGATTTAACGTGTTTCACCCCAAACTAGGCTATGTCCACAACAATTGGCTTCTTATAGTAATCATTCATGTTCAATCATTACAATTGGTGTGGATTGTGGTCAAATAAGATACATTGGTTCTACCCAACATGCCCTAGTTGTTCGTGCATATAGTGCACACTTATCTCATTTTCTCATCGATCACTTCACTCTTCATCCATTGATCAACTAATTCACTCTCTTCCTCACTCTTCGACCCCCTTCTACCCAAAACCCATTACATATTTATACATTTCTACTAGGCCTTATCCCTTTACAGAATCTACCAAATGGTCTAAATAATAATAACTAACTTCCACCTTCTCCATGCTGGCTCCTGAATATGAACTAACTATCTTATGCATGCACTTCTCCTTTGTTGACTTGTCATGCAGTTTTCTCCTGCACGATTCCAAAAACTTACCAAAAGAATTCTCCACCAATAGGTGCCAGGCCCTTTAGATTTTAATATGCTTCTTGGGCGTGATTATGTTTATGCTATGAATGATGTGGTGTCTATGTCTTTTCATGTGATGCAATTCCCTCACAACAAAAGTATTTTCACTATTGATCACCTTTCAAATGATAATCACCATACTAGTTCGGATTTAACTCAGGTTTCCCCTTTTTATATTCCTAGTGTTCGATATGACTCTTCCCCACAACGGGTTAATTATGTGGTGTATTATCCTCGGTGTTCAATTACTTTTGATAAGTATCCATTACAATTATGTTGGCCTTATAGATACAAGGTCTTGAGAATTTATCAGGTGTTGTATCTAATGGGGGCATGGGAGCCTTTACTTTCCCCTTTTCTCCCAAGTAATCTGGCCCTTCCTCTCAAGTATGATCTTACTGTTTGTGAGACCTCGATCCCTAGTATTTGAGTGTTGTCTAGCCCCAATTTCATGGATGTTGAGTTTCCTTGATGAGGCTATCCTTCAAGATATGATTATGGATCCTCGACCTCTTCGTAAACTAGAAGATTTACAGGTTGGTTACCAAAGAATCCCTTCGCATGATCCTAGCAATGGGATCTACCTAGAGAACTACTATGCATAATCCACAAGGTTGTGCATTTCTCTATACATATTGTAGTTTTATGGTTTCTCATTTTCAAGTTTTGTATTCCATAACACATGTTATTATCAAAGGCTTCTATATTGGACTTATTAACTTCCATGTGATTTTTTTGTGTCTTATATACAAGAATTGGGAGACATTTGTTTTTTTGATACCTTTTCATTCCATGTTGATCCGTTCTGACAGGTAATGATGTCAAAATTGGCATATAGGTTAGATTTTCTCCTTAATGCATTGTTGCATTATGTGTTTCTTGTTTAATTTTTCCTTAGGATTGACTCCATTGAATTGCGACATAATAAATTATTTGTTATTTATAAGTGTTGTAACTCGTGTGGTAGAATGTATCGTTCATGGGTGCCCTAGTTAGAACCCTGTTTGCATTTTGGAACCCATGACAAAATAATTTCAAAGGCTAGGGAGGCTTGTTTAGTCCTACCATGACTTTTTGTCGAAGCCTCATATCTTATTCTTATCTATTGTTGGCCAGTTACCCGCAGGGATTCCAAAAAAAATGTTTTTTTGAGTTGTATTTGCATTGCATATTGATCGCTCATCCTTTTTCATCTTAATACCGACTTCAGATTTCTATTATATATCCAATTGTATATTATTTCTCAAAAATTTACCACCTTTGCAATACTATCCTTTACGACTTGACACTTGTATCCCTGGAGGAATCTTTCCCTTGAGTGTCCATATCCTACACATGCTTTCCTTGCATTGAGAATAGGTGTGTTCCTTGCGCTTGGAAGTAGTTTTCTTTCCTACGACACCCGTTTCCTCCACTGTATTATAACATTATTTTATTCCTTTTTAGGATTTATAATATGAAAAAGGAAAAGAAAAAAGGACGCGAATGAGTGTAATTTTTTATATGGAAACTACTTGTGTCTCCCTTGAACAAAGCACAATATTATGACTCTTCACCTCATTATTTTGTGCAGTATGGATTTAGGAGGCATTTTTTCTAATCTTTGAGCATAATCTCCTCTAACTGGTTATTCTTCTAGCCATATGGAGCATTTTTCGATGCCTCTTGTGTCACAAACATATCCAATTTTATAATCCATGATGCCTTAGTCACATTTTGTGTCATTTCTCTATTCAAGGGAATTTAACCTATTTCATCCATGCTACAGAAACCTTTGACCGCTCAAGTCATCCTTCCCATGTCAGTCAAGTATTTCTGAGCTTCATAAGTATCTGTGTCTCCCACTTGTGCTAGTATAGAAGGTCCCGATTGAATTGTTACTGAAAAGTATTCTCTTATTGTTATGGTAAATATCCCCCTGCAGATAGGTGAAACCATCCTTGGATCAATACCCCTCTTTGATATAAGAAAAAAGAAAACAAATGATGAACTAATTTCCTCTTAGACGTATTTTAGAAATTAGAATGAGAAGGAAGATATCTATGGCTTACCTTTTTACGTCGGTTGTCCTCGCTGCTCCACCCTTTGACCTTGATTTCCAAGATCGTAGGTGAAATAAAAGACCTTCAAATAAAAAAGTGAAACCTCCTTCTTCCACACTATATTGCTAAGTGAAAAGAGATCCATCTATGATGAATTTAACAACAATATACATGCACATACTTGAATGTATAGACATGAAAAGAAAAGGCCAAGTTATGTATTAATGGAAAGCCAACAAAATGGAAGCACTTACAATCTCAAGTTTGATGTTGTAGTAGCTCCTCGAAGATTTCCATTATATACTCTTGGATATCACAAAATAATAACTATGATGCTGTTAATTCTTCTCCTCTCTTGAATGTCTCAAGATCAAATGTACGATACTATGAAATTTTATTCTTCTTTCACTCAAGCATGGAATTCATTATATAGGTTTGGAAGCATCACAACCATAGGATACATTTTAGGAGAGGATGTGGTCAAAAGAGGATTTGGCTCAAACAACAATATTGAACTTGCCTTGAATAGTAAATAGCTTGAACCAATCCCTTAACCAAATAATAAGTCTCAAAAACCATCTCACAAATCAAGGCATGAAGGTTGCAAAAAATTCATTGCCCCCACATAATTGTGTATAGGGTGATGATCAAGGGATGATCGCTCCCTAATACACTCTAGGAGACCGATGATCAAGGGATCATCAGTCCTTGTATATGGGAAGGGGGGTGATGAAGCTCAAACAAGGCCAACATATCAAGGAAAAAGTTAGTATTTTGACCTCCAACTGATAGTTTTCCTTTCCAACTTGTCTAGGGGTCATGAAAAACACTTCTACATGGTGATGAAGTCATGAAACTTAAGCACAACACTTATGCCACTTGGTAAAATGAGACACTTAAGTGATACACTTAGGTGTGAAATTTGGTAGTTCGACACTTTGTTGTGTAACACTTATCAACTATGACACATTGCTCTAAGAGTATGGCCTAGAGTTGCACCCTGGGCCTATTTATATCATTAATAGGTGAGATTTCTCTCAACATATGACAAACCATCATTGGTCACTGACTGAATGGTTTCCCTTGTGTTTGACGTAGACAACCATTATCACATACAAGAATTCATATGGTACATTGGTTTCCATTTGACCCCATTGGTGGATTCATCATATTTGTCATTAGTATCCTTAATTGGATACTATTCAGATACTCTCTGTCATGTGTTATTCCATCTAGTGCATGCTGGAGTCATACCTTGTTGTCGTACTTATAATATTTTCATCTAAATCCTTCCAAATATTTGGCCTTCTACTACCCCTCGTGTTGGATGATGGAGGATTCCTTAATTCCTTCCTCCCAATAGATCTCTTCCTATCGAATTCAACACATATTTCTCTGGGACAGATATCTAGAGTCGTTTTTAGGACCTTGGGTCTTGAAATCATCAGTGGTAGGTTCCCTTGCTATTGACAGTGGGAATACACCAATGTCCCCTAATCGATAGATTCTATCAAGTGTTTAACATCATCGTCTTTATTCACACTTGTTAGATTGTACTAGTTACCTTGACCCCCATTATCATTATCGGTGGGTTGTATCACATTTTTTAATGATATACATCAATGAACGGTAATCAAATTGTGTCTCATTGTGTTCAAATTCAAAATATATATTCATATAGTGTAGACTCATACCATGGTAGATTGTTTTCAAGACTTCAGGTGAAATATGCATATCACATCTTGTGTGCCCCTACCTAACTTGTATTGATTGTACCACTCTCTTTGATATTGATACTTGCATAGGATAAGTTTTTTCACTCTATTGGTTCCAAACATCTTCTATTTGATTCTGAGACACAACTCCACTGTGTATCCATTTGTGGCTATGATCAACATTTTTGCATGGATCCACTGTGTATTTTCTCATGGACATGATGTCTACTTCTATATATCACATGGATCCACTATGTAGTTTTTGTGGCGAAGGGCATCAATTATGCTTTCATTACTCATGGATCCACACTGTACTTGATTTAGTGGCCATGCTTATATCACACTGAAGCATGGGAATGATCGACTTGATAAGATAGTATATTACTTGTTTCTGTTGTACGTACTTTTCCAAGATTGGTCTTCAACTACTCCTACCCAATGGCCTCTCCACGATGTCATGACTATTTGTAATGTATTTTAGACATCAGTTTCTCTTTTGACCTCAGACATTAGGGGGAATCTGTTATTGAGTCATTTGACACCGCATATTCTCGTGATGATTCATTGGCCTCAATTACATCCCTTTCCATGCTTGCAGGAGAAAAATCCCCTTTTACTCTCTAAAAATATCTTTAAAAATTCAATTTTTCTTGATGTATGTGACTATCCTTAAAGAAACGCATGTACATATTGGAATTGCTAGTTAGCAACCCACGCACATGTTAAATTGGATCAAAAAAATAATAAATCCTAATATTTCAGGTGGTGTTGATGGTTCCCTACGTTCCCAACCTCCTATATCCCATTCATAACTAAAGGGAGTATAAAAGAGAGCCTTGGGATAGAGGAAAATCATATCAAATAAATTCACCCTTATGTTGGCATTTTCCTTATATCCCTGCAAGCCCCTATTTCTCCTTGTTTCTAAGATTGTCTTTCCCCCCTAAAAACCCTTGTTTTTAGGATTTGTGTTTGTCCTTATCTTGTTAGGAAGAATTCATTTCTTCCTTGGATATGTTGAGAAAAAAATATTTGGAGGTAGTGCTTATCATCTATTGCCTTGGGTGGAGGAACTTGGATCCTCGTTCCATGGCCGTGCCACAATGGTTATAGGTTGTAACCAACTTATACGATTTTATTAATTAAATAGCTCTCATTCTCATCCATTTATATTTGTTGATTCATGATTTTAATGAGATTATTTGTATCTTGTTTTGAAACTATTATTCAAATTGAAATGATCATGTATAGTTAGTTAGCAGATAACTACCTATTTGCAGTTGAATGTTTATTTTTTTGTAAGAGTTTCATAGGATCATTGTGTAAGAGTTTTGGAGGGAAATTTCTTAAGCAGTATCAACTTCAAATGTTGGTTTCCATGTATGTTCTCTTTCCTCTCCTTTGAAAGTTAGTTATTGCAACTTGTTACTTTTAATTAACTACCTAATTAGAGTATGAAAGTAGTATTTTAGGGCATTTCTCTATAGTGGAACTTACCCATACCCATAGTACTTAGTTTTTTGTAACACCTAGGATGAATTTTGAATGGCTATTTGGAAATGTTGCTAGCTCCTCCAGGGCATGCACCCTCTACCCCTCATTATAATTTATCCTTTCATACCCTCACTAGTCTTTGTTCTGGTGGGTTCATGCCCCATTTTTTAGAGATATGGGAAGGCATAGTGACTTTGAGATGAAGGATGAATCTTCTTTAGGATACGTTCTTTTACGTTTTCTTGCCTCGCATAGAAAATATATCACCCTAAATGTTGGACTTTGACCAAGTTTTGGAGATCCTTGGTCATGTTTGACCTCTTTTGGGACTTCGACAGGCTGATCGAAGGTGGAGCGCAAGTCAAAGCAGATATTGCGGGATCTCAACCCATTTTTAGGGTAGTTTTTGGGACTAGGGTTTATGTAACGGGTATGGGATGGCGGACCATGGGTTTACCCATGTTTAGGCCCATTTTTTAATGTATAAATAGAAAGCTAGGATATGTAAGTAACAATATTGTAAGAGGCTTTGTGCATAGTGTATGTTGAGAGTTACAGAGCTAAGTGCAGGTCATATGTGGTGCTTTGTGTACAGACTATGAGAATATTTGTGTTGTAGCCTAACTCGGGGAAGGAGGATCTGGCGAGGTGTGCAAATCTCCTTTCCTATGCAGAGTGGGGTTTCTAGGCTCTGTGCATGTAAGGAGATTGACATAAGATAATAAACAAGAGAAGAGTTGGTGGACGTAGCCCCACACTAGGGTGAACCACGTATATCCTGTGTTACAGTTTCTTTTTTCATTATGGTTATATGTTGTTGATGTGATTTATGCTTAATGTCGATATCTTTATGTATGATGCATCTGGTATGATATCTTAGTTCTTGGTAATCTGAATGAATGTTAGATCTATTATATCTCTCCATGCTAAGTGCTTAGATGTGTTAGATCTTGTTGAATACTGCACTCCTCTGTAATTAGGGTTTATATCTGCGATGTGAATAAGGGTGAATGATAAATTCTAAGTGCTTGTTAGAGTTGTGTAATCATAGATCTGTTTCCTAGCTAAGGTTGCAGACACTTGATTCTTGTAACCACCCCTGCCTCTACCTCGGGTGAGACTTCATCTTCTTCGCAGGTGTCTCCGAAAGGGCCGATAGTTAGGGTTTTTTTGGTGTGTTGTTGAAGCGTTGAACCATGGGTCTTCCCATGTGCCAACAAATGGTTCTATTGCTGGGACCTGAAACTATGATTGTTGGGAACTGAAGAAACAAAATCTCTGTGCAGAGATTTGCTACTTTAGTGCACAATATTCTACTTGACTTGCAAAGATTTGTGCTAATAAGAGAAGTCTGATCTGAAGAAAAGAGGTAAGATATTGAAGCTTTGTGCTTTGAGAAAGGTAAGATAAGTAAAATTTTTTTTTTTGAAAGTATGGATCTAAGTATGTTTGATAAATTTTGTCCTAGTCTAAAAAAAAGGGTACAGTTAGAAGAAAGAAGATTTGATATGAATAGATCTTATAGAAGTAATGAACGATATGTTATTTCTATGCATAGAAAGAATGTTTGGACTACCAAATGGATGCAGAATCCTAGAAAGAATTTTTTGCAGGTTAGTTATTGTGATCCCAGTGTGCAGTACAAGAAAGGTTGGGGATCATTTAAGAGAAAGAGAGGATTAACCCTTTGTTATAGTTGCATAAGACTGAGACATATTGCTAAGGAATGCTCTGGTAGAGGTCCTAGTTGTCTTTGTTGTAAATATATGGACCATGAAATTTTGTATTGCCCTAGAATGATTGCAAAAGTTGAAAATATGAATATGAAGCAAGAAAACTATGAGACAAGCCAAGAAACTAAGGATATGATAGAACCCTAGAAATAATCAGAGAATGTATTACTACAGATGAAAGAAACCTTGAATGATCATAGAAATATCAACTTATCAGAGGTCTTAAAAGAGAAAGAGTACATAGAAACAATAGTAGGAGACTTCAACATAGACTGTGTCCTGGATGAGGAAACATAGGCGAATATCATGACAGAAAGAACGTGGAAAATTTTGGGAAATCCTGCTATGATTCCTTCATGAGGAGGAATAGGATTATTTAGGGGAAAGCTTATAACCCTATGTGGAAGATTTACCTAGACATCTATGAGCACTCATGGCACTTCGACAAAAGAAGAATTTGAGATCATTAAGTTTTTTGAGAACAATGCCCCATTTTCTATCTTGCTAGGAAAAACTTCGATTGAGAAAGATCAAATACGAAGGAGACAAGAAGAGGAAGATCTAGAATAGAAAAAGAAAGAACAAAGAGATTTCATGGCTAGGAGAATAACACACTTACTAGAAGAACAAGAGAACCAATCGAAGCTACTAAGGACCAAATATATGGATGTAGAAGTTGAAAGGACACAGGAATATTGGAGACACCTGTATGTACAAGAGAGTAGAGCACCTACCCTAGAAAGAGAATAAGTATTACCCTTAAATCCTATGAAAGACCCTCCACAGTGAGAAGTTATCATGCCAAGAGGAGATAAGAATGATAATGGAAAGAAGAAACCATTGATTCATATCACAAGAAAGAAGGCCAGAAAGATCAGTAAGAAGAGGGAAAAGTTAGAAAAATTGCAAGAAGTTCCAGAGAATACTTTGCAAAAGGAAGGTTTCCAGAACTCGAACTTCATTGGAATATCAGTACAACATAGATTGGCACTTTTCCATGATGAAGAAATATGACCGTTGGAAGAAATATGACAATTCAATCGATGCTCTCAAACATTTAGGAAAGAAGTTATGGCACAAGTTCTCCATTGGACCATTGGGACCATGCCATAACAGATGGAATTTCATTGAATAAGGATTTACGACCCATTGAAAGAAACTGTTACGACAATATCTATTTATCTCGTTAAGCGTTGCACCGAGAACACTTTTTCCAATTGTGATTATTCGAGCCCATAAAGAACTATTTGATTTCGTGCAGTGATCATTGAGACCTCTCCATCCATTCTATTACATTGAGTATTATTCATTGACCTAAGATATCAGATCGAGAGTGTGCATATCGGACGAAATTAGCAAGTTGTGACCGAAAAAATAACCAAGCATCATGATGACTTGGTGAATGTGAAGCTAATTCCATCCATCCTACCCAACTACATCCCACCCCTGGTTAGTGTGGTGAGTTGTGACAGTGTCCCAAGATACTTCTACTACACAGTCATCATTGCGTACCTTTCGAAGGGAATACAAGCAGTCAGACTGTAGTTGGAGAGGATTCCAGCCTTGAAGATCAGTGACTATAACCTAGGATACCGCAAGAGCTATGGCATACTCACACCTCATAAATATTTGACCAATAAAAAGGGGAAGAAGTCAAATATCATCCCCCATCCATGGACTATGGACATCGAGAGGTCCACTATCTCGAACGTGATGAAGATACCACATTTTGGAAGGAACCAGGAAGTTAACGCATGCGTTAACCTCTTGTTGTCATGCTTCCATGGAGGGTATATATGGTTAAATAAACGCATCACCGTCAATCCGGTGTTGATCCATAGGATCAATGGATTGAGCATGCAGGGACCAGACTCACACGACTTTTATCCAGGGAAGGCTGCAAACCACACCCTGGAACAAAAGATCAAAGACACCTATGGCGATGTAGAGAAATTGACGCAAGGCTATAAAGTAGCCTCCATTCAGAATGGAACAATCTGCTTTAATTTCCAGTTGATTTTTGGTAAGCTAGTCCGAAAGAACAGACCCACGCAGGCCACATGGTTTGTTGTTGAATTCGCAGGAAAATGCGTGGAAGGACTACAGATGAACTGGGCCAGTTACCTAGTCAATTAGTTAGAACTGGATTGTCGCGAAGCTCAAGGTCAAGGCTATGAGTTCCATTTTAGCTGACTGTTGATCCTGATTGTGTTCACTGCTTGGGAGATGTCGAAAGGTGCGACTTTCCATGACCTTGATTCGTTTGATCCACTAGTTGCGAAGTTAACCACGCTCTGGTATTCGAGTGATATGGGGAAACAATGGCAGTCGAACACAGTATTACATACCTACTACCTGCAACTGAAGAGGGCTATTAAGTATTTCCCTTGTATGATGTTGAATACCCTAGACAAGTTCGGGTCCCTTATGAAGTTCCACACAGATAGACATTTTATTTATATTACTGTGCGCGTAGACGAAAGTAAAGAAGAGATTCAGTCCTACTACAAGCTCACAGAGGAGGACCTGGAAGAAATCACTCAAGAATGAACCGCAGAGTTCCTTATACCAGTTGAACAGGAAAAACTATCTAACCCCAACCTCATTGGAAGTCCAGTGGTTACTTGTGAAAGGTGTGATGCACCTAGCAGTAGCAGGAAGCAAAAGAAGGAATATGTACAAGAAATAAACAACACATCAGAAGAGATTGCATTAGATTCACCTAGTGGAGGAGAAGACAATGAAGTGGACAAAGAAGAGAAAGAAGGGGAAGAAGGAAAGCAGGAGAAGGGAGAAGTAACACCACCTAGGAACCCTCTTGAAGAGGCAGAGACATCCAAGAAAAGAAAGTTTTTCCCAACGAAACCTACATCTCGAAAGAAGTCCAAAGTGAGTAAGTCAAAGATGCAGACTGTACTCACGGTTGATGACTTTGACTTCATTATCACAGTTGTATCATATGCCTCGGTAGATATTTTACAGAGAAATGAATCCAAACAATAAAATATGTATGAAAGGATTGAAGTAGAGCTAAGAGGAGTAAAACAATCCCTTCACTCCAGTCGCGCAGTGTCCACTGCGCCCCCAACACCAGAAGAACTAGAGTTGGGAGATGAGCCTGCCCAACTCCACAGAATAGCTGATGTGATCAAGGCTCACCTTCATCATGTGTAGGAAGAAAAATAATAGGTCACAATGGCTCTAAAGCAAGCACAATAGGAAATCATAGAGCAACAGTGAGTTGCGCAACAAGATAAGGACAACCTCCAAATGAAGTTTGAAGAGGATAGAGAACAGATCCAGCAGGAGAAAGAATAACTGATCACAGAGAAGGTTCGAGTTAAAGAAGCATTCCGCAGACCACTTCTCTCTATGACAGGCTTAGAGAAAATAGAGGAAGACCCGGTGGAGAATCAGGTGGTGAAGCCATTCAACAACTTCAACAGAGAATAACAGAACTTGAGCTACAAACAGTGCCAAGCACTCCATAGGAAGTGCGATACTAGAGAGAAGCAACTACCCGGAGCACATTTGAAAGGATCAAAGCATTAACCATGGAATGTAAACAACTAAGCAATCTCAGTGCACAAACTTATGAGCATCTTACCGAGGACCCTGAACTAAAAACATTAGAGTCGCAACTCCAGGAAGAAAAGAAGCAAGCATCAACAATACAAGCGTAGTTAAATCCCTTTTCAGCAGTTCATTCCATACAAATAAAAGTCAAGGAATTGACTCAGAATCTCCAGCCAGTCCAGGATGTAACTTTCCTACTTTTTGAGGATATTGAAGGTTGAGGAGAAGAGCTGGAACGAGTAGTCACTTTGGTAGAACAATGCTTAGAGGGACCTATGAACAAGGCAGTCATTCAAGAGTTCACCGAGCAGGAGGCCTTGGCGCAACAATAGGTTGAAGTATCTCGAGCCAGGATTGAGGCTTTTGAGGCAGAGTTACCCAGACCATAGTGACTCAAGACGAGTCATAGGTGAGTGTTGAGGGTCTGTTGGCCCTTGACCAATTTTTGGAGATCCTTGGTATTGTTTGACCTCTTTTGGGACTTCGATAGGCTATTCGAAGGTGGAGCACAATTCAAAGCAGAGATTGCGAGATATCATCCATTTTTAGGGCAATTTTTGGGATTAGGGTTTATGTAATGGGTATGTTATGGCGGCCCATGGGTTTACCCATGTTTAGGTTGATTTTGTAATGTATAAATAGAAATCTAGGAAATGTAAGCAAGGATATATGGGTGTGGTGCTAGGTTCTAAGTATTGTGCTATGTGAAAGTAATTGTAAGAGGCTTTGTGCATAGCGTATGTCGATACTTGTAGAGATAAGTGCAGGTCATTTGTGGTGCTTTGTGTATAGACTGTGAGAAGCTTTGTGTTGTAGCCTAACTCGGGGAAGGAGGATCTGGTGAGGTGCATAGATCTCCTTTCCTATGCGGAGTGGGGTTTCTGGGCTCTGTGCATGTAAGCAGATTGACAAAAGATAATAAAGAAGAGAAGAGTTGGTGGACATATCCCCACACTGGGGTGAACCACGTATATCCTGTGTTATGGTTGCTTTGTGCATTATGGTTATATGTTGTTGATGTGATTTATTCTTAATGCCAATATCTTTATGTATGATACATCTAATATGATATCTTAGTTCCTGGTAATGTGAATGAATGTTAGATCTAATCTAGTTGTCCATGCGAAGTGCTTATATGTGTTACATCTTGTTGAATACTGCACTGCTCTGTAATTAGGGTTTATATATGCGATGTGAATAAGGGTGAATGATAACTACTAAGTGATTGTTAGAGTGGTGTAATCACAGATCTGTGTCCTAGCTAAGGTTGTAGACACTTGAGTCCTGTAACCACCCCTGCCTCTACCTCGGGTGAGACTTCATCTTCTTCACAGGTGTTTCCGAAAGGGCCGATAGTTAGGGTTTTGTTACAGTGTTGTTGAAGTGTTGAACCCTTGGTTTGCCTCTATGCCAACACTACCCAAACATTTTACTTTAATTTTATAGATGTATGATTGTTGTATCCATTTCACACTAAGCTTGCTCATCGTTTTCTTTGTTAATGTAGGCCATATTTTTTTTTTTAAAGAACCAGTTAGCTATATTTTCACTTAACAAAATTACACACACACACACACTTTCTTGTCTAGAACCATAGGGGACCCACTACCTCCCAAGAATTATAGACACTTTCTTGGCCTCCCACCTATGTTGGGAGGTATCCCAGTTTTACCACTTCACTGGTTAAACCTCTCCACTCACTTCTGAGTACAATGATGCTTGGTTCTAGGTTTCTTGGATCCACCATTCTAGGAATACCTGCCCAAAAGAACCAGTATAGTATCCATTCCTCCTAAGGAATTGGAACTCAACAATCAACCACAATTTTAGTCCCACAAAAACTAACATATGTGGATCCATTGAATATTCCCTATTTAACGAAACTTGGAAACTATCCCATTTTACACAATTCCACTTGACAACCCATGTCGACCAAGATCCCCTCTAAAATTCCCAAGTTTGACGAGAAAATGGGAGAATACATGTCCATCCATGTCATGAAATTTCATCTATGGTTCTCATCCAATAGCATCATTGATGATTCTATCCAACTATGTCTTTTTTAATGAACCTTAACTGGTCTCTTGACAAAAGGATACGTAGATGAAAAATAAGGGTCCCATGAAACCTTCACATCTTGGCCAAGGCTTTGTTTTCCTTCTTTGAGTTACCATTATTCCATGACATTGGTTTGGAAATCCTTTTGGATTTTAGTCAAACTAATTCCACCCATATTGTGGATCACATCAAAGAATGGCATTGACGAAGGAGCCTGTGTAAAATTGAAGTCACCAAGGAAATAATCCTTGATTGTTTCCTCAAGTCAAATTTTCCCCTCATTTAAAAATATGTTGCCACCTCCATGCCAAAAACCAAATAAAAGTCCAAAACCAAATCCCAACACTTAAATTTAATATACTCATACTCTATTTACCTATATACGGTGCTCCCCGATGCTCCTCGATCCCTACCATTTGGTCAAGAAAAACCTAGAGTATCTCATTTGACATAGAGACTAATCAGTTCCATAACCCACCTCAACCCATATGGTACCCCTACACCTTTGTATGGCACTATTATATACACAAACCCCTATAGAGGATAACCATGCTACCTGTAGATTTTTTGAGATACCTGAACAAAATATCTAGCTAACAATCAGACGTACACAACCTTCAAATGATGTGAAGAGAAGACAAAAATGGAGGAAGGAATGAATTAATTTATATTAACTGTATTCCACACTCAAAGAGTGAATAATTTACAATAGATAGAGGCTACATGAGTAACTAATGCACCATAGTAGTGATCTAGAGAGATATAGACACTCACTTACTGACACTAGAGTGAACTGCCACCTAGTCCTAGTTAATTGATCCATGCAATCATTAGTTTATTGAGTCATAAATGTGAAAGAGAGAGAAACACATGCAACTGATGGTGATAAAACTAAGGTTTCCATTGTTGATTAAGGTTGGTTGTCATTGATGTCAACCCTTGAAGAAAGCCCCGTAGAAAAAAGGTTTGGGTAATGGACCCAAGATTTTTTGATGTAAATATGACTCATTATTGTTTTTTCATGGTTGATAAGAAGTAAATATGGATGAACTCCAAAGAGGTCCCCTTATGGTGAAATTCTTCACGGGAAGATGCTTTGCAGAGTAAGAGAGCCCATGATTAATTGTGGAATAATGAGTTGAAGGACCATGAATTTGTTAGGGAAACTATCTTATATGGATAGTGCTTGTCATGTCATTTCTGGTGGTATGTAGAATGTCACATAACTCCTCACGGTTAGAGAGTTATGACCATGTGAAGTTGGAGAACCCAGGTTTGGGTAATGGACCCAAGTTTGTTTGATGGATAACGGTATGATTTTTGATATATTTTAAGGTAATACTATTCTATATGGATAGTATATGTCATTACATTTTTGGTGGTATGTGGAATGTCACATAACTCCTCACGGTTTGATAGTTATGGCCTTACAAAGTTGGAGGACCCTCATATGTCATCTAGAAGCCCAGAAGGTCAAAGTAGACAAAGTGGTTTAAGAGATTTTCAAAGGTAAATAATAAAGTGAAGTGATGAGTGTATTATAATTCAAATTTAATACAAAATAAATTATTTCAATAATAAATTTTATGGAGAAATTAAAAGTGGGTTAACCCTAAAATAAGGAAAGTGGGACAAGTGACCTAGACGATGTTCTTAAGGAAGCTACTTGGAGAGTATAAATAAGAGGCAAGGCTCTCTCATTTTAATCACACTTGATAATATTGAATATCTATAGGTTTATGAGGTAACCAAGGATATCTAATCTGAATTTCTGAGGGAAGGTGAAGAAAAGAAGGCCGAAATGCAAGGAATGATAAGTTATTTTGATGGTGCTTTCTAAGGTATGTTATTTAAAGGTCATCTCACCATTTTCGCTATAAATTGTTTTCTATAATGATTCAAACCATGAAATTTCTATTCCACTGAGAAAACATACCCACGTATATGTCGTAAAAAAATTATCTTGTGGGTTGTTGTATTTTGGGAGTTACACTCCGTGGAAAATAGGGTTTGTGGCTAGTCATGAAACTAGTCAAAAACAAGTGTTTCGGGTAAAAAAGTCATAACTTCTTCATAACATATCCAAATTCAGTGAGACCAAATTTTTTGGTTAGTTTACAGTCTATAGTATTTTTTGTAATAGTTTCAGATCAATCCAACAAAATTTTCGTGCAGGGCATGCTCTACAGGATCTCTCTCTAGAATAAGCCAGAATTTAACAAGGTATGCCATTTTTGCTATAACTCCTTTATGAGAGGTTCCAAGTAGTGAAACCTGGAGGAATTGCATAAAACAAAATGAATAATATTGTGTATCAGTTTCATATATTTATACATTACAGGTTCAAAGTTATGATTACTTCAAGTTAGGGTTGTTGACTAATCCAAAACTACGCATGTGAGACTAAAGAAAAGTTTGATGAAAATGCTAGTCTCTTGTTGTTAAAGTTAAGGAAGGTTTGCAGGAATGTGATCATATACAGACGGTCTATTACAGAGCTACAAATCATATTTGGATGATGAAATTGATGAGGGATTTTGGTTGAGGTACATGTTGAGTACATGGTTGAGACACGTAGTTAATGAGTTGGCACATACATAAGGTGTATAGTTGAAGATCTTGGTACATATTGATGAGTAGTTGACACATGATTGGTACATACTTGGTACATGGTTGTGTTGTCGTAAGAGTTGACTATAGGATGTAATAGAGCCAAGCCTTAGCACATTTTAAAAAAAGAAA
This sequence comes from Picea engelmannii, assembly GCA_009831015.1. Taxonomy (NCBI): domain Eukaryota; kingdom Viridiplantae; phylum Streptophyta; class Pinopsida; order Pinales; family Pinaceae; genus Picea; species Picea engelmannii. The sequence goes on along the minus strand of ML781691.1, from coordinate 118,623 downwards.
AATTTATTTGTTGTTCAGAACTTGACTTGGGTTGCAGCAAGCCAATCCCTGAAAATTGATTTTGAGCATACTTATGACCTAATAAACTCAGAGATAGTTCTCTTAACAGCCAAGGGCTCTTTACTCAAGAATATTCAATAATCACAGTAAGAAGGCTAGACTTCTTATCAGAGAAGATTTTTAATAAGGTTGGGGGTTGCATGGATTTGAAAAGACCTATTGGGCGATGGAGTCAAGTGAAAACCAAAGAAACGAGATCATAGCGGTGATCATATTACTTGCGGAAAATGAGGCAAAGTAAGTCTATATTTCAGCTATTATTAATCATGATAAAATAGCAGAAAAAGAAAAGGAAAATGCCATCACAATTAAAGCATCTATCAAGGATGAATTTCCACTACAACTTTGGAAGAAAAAACTGAAGGTTGATAACTAGATGCAGAGAACTTATCTGGAGTGAATTTTGACCAGTCACCATTCCAAAGAGAACACTTATCAACTATGTCTAAGGAGCATGTAAAATGAATTCCAAACAGATTTTAACTCAGTTGATAAAGGAACAGATAGATAATATGACAAAAAAGAGAACATAGTGAAAGAATTGACCGTGATGAATCTCACAATGTCAAGTAAACATGTCACTCTGTATAACTCCATTCCAGGCTTTCAAAATAACTCTGCATTCAAAAGGAGCTCTCTCCAAAAGAGGTTTCCCCCAGGCTCCCCCCCCCCTTTTACAATGAATGAACCTCTATATAAATTCCCTTTCTCAAGGAGGTTGAATCCATGTCATAGGATAGCTGACTGAAAATGAACTAACTTCAACCGTCTTTAACTAATCATAACAGTAATCTGAACTAATTTAAAAGCACAAATAAATCCTAATTTCCAGCGAACTGTCTATAGTAGTGTATGCATTTGATTCGCCTCCATGCGCACAAATCTCTGCAGTTGTCGGGAGTTCGTAATGAATAATCAGATCAACATTAGGAATATCAAGACCATGAACAACTACATCAGTAGCAATCATCACGTTAAAACGTCCCTCGCGAAATCCAGCAAGAGTCTTCTCTCGCTGATTCTGTGAAATATCACCATGCAAAGGTTCACAGGAAAGGACCTGACCCAGTGCCATTGACAGACTATCTGCATCTCACTTTGTTTGCGTGAAATCGATACATTTTCCCCCTTTAGCATATTCAATTATCAATGGGTTGATAATGGAGCGTTTCCCATAGGTGGATGCAGCAATAGAATAAAGTGATATTCAGTCTGCCAACTTTTGAGATGATTCACCAACAAGATCAATAACAATAGGATCATTTAAATATTTCCTTGAAAGCCTCTGCACCATAGGCATTGTAGCAGGAAAAAACATACTCTGGCATCTTTTCGGCAACCTGTCCATAATCACCTCAATGTCTTCATCAACACCATGGATGAAATCTCTTCTGCAGCATACTGCTTTTCCTATATCCCTCACCTGGTCAAGATAACTTCTCAATTGTTGAACCTGACCAATATAATCCTGGTCTTCAATAGATAAGGTTATGGTTTATGCATTTGTCTCGGGACCCTCAAACTGAAGAGGACCAGGGTTCCTATAGATATCATCCATCAAAAATCGTGTTGCATTGCGCATTAGCAACTGATATGGCCTACCCTTCAAATCCACATTAGCAGGGTGAACAACCGGCTTTCCAATTTGAGAATCACGTCGTCCCGTAGCCATCTCTTTACAGTCATCATTTCTGTGATTGTAGCATCACCACATTGCCACTGGGATACAGGCTTCTTAAGTTTTATTACAGTTTCCATGTAACCATTCAACCTAGCACCTAAGAGATGATAAGCAATATGGCCAAGGGCATATGCATAGTCATAGTCAAAGTTTGATGGTAAAGATCCTCGAGCTTGATAGCCAAAGAAGTGACAAATAGCATTTAATTTCTTTCCTTTTTTATTCTTTGAACACCTAAGCGCAATGCTTTTGTCATGTGCCAAAACTCATCACCCTCTACGCACAGAATTTTGTCCCATCGGCGCAAAGATGGAACCATGAATTCGGCTTTTTTCGGAGGAAGAAGTGTAATGTCAAAACGATGGTCAAAATCCCGAAATGGCGAGATTGGTGCTTTTCGTGCATGCGGCATGTGTTGGTGTTTTATTTGCTATTTCTACTTTGGAGGTTTCTCTCTAGCCGGTCCACGTTCATCTGCTTCTTCCTTCCTGCTGGATTTACAGATTGGACGCGGAGGAACGAAAAGCCCATAATGCGGCAGCTGCAAGTACACTTGGGTTTTCCTTTGATGAAGAATTGGGAATCGATACAAATCGAAGCCATTGATCGATACAAACTGCATGGAACATGTGATCGCAATCGGGCATCACTCTCACCTCCTCCAATTCCCTATAATCGCTCAGGCAAATTGAACAGCAAGTCTTGTCCTCCACTTCTAAATCCTCTTCTTCCACAGATTTTGATAATTGAACACCGTTTCGCGAGTATAGCATCTTCGGATATGAATCCATAGTCGCCTCATCGATTCCTCTCATACCACGCTCGGTATAATCATGGCTGCAACCGCTAATAGCTTCAACAAATATAGACTGAGGATTACCATTTTCAATACTGTCGGGGGATCCATTGATGTTCATTCGCGTGATATCAAACAAATGACCATGGATATCCAACTTCTAGCTGAGTCCACGCTTGGTAATTGCAACCAGATTATCTTAAAGCCCTGCGACTGTCTCCGAGTAATTCTGGGGTCAACTGCTACCATAAATAAAGATAAATATAACGATAAAGAGGAAGAAACAAACCCGTTTTATCTTTGAGTAGTTATCTATATGTAATTTTTTCTGGTTTGTAACGAAGATTTCTACGTGATTGGCGTGACCTAAATGGCCAAAGAAATATTCCACCAATAGATACGCACGAACCTCTTGGCATCATGATAAATGGTATTATATAGACCAGGATAATGAACAAGCGGAGACAATCCATTGGACGAGCCTTGGAGGGGAGTATGAGAGAACGTGTTGCCACATCATCCTAACACCTCCTTTGACAAGATAGGGCTGGTAAAGTCTCTGTACATATGTTTCAACAAAACGCCTTTGAAGTGTATGATCACTGTAGTCAAACAAAGCGATAAGTGCATCTTCAACAGCTAACGATGTGTTTACCAGATCCTCCACCCTCTTATCAATAGCATTTTTTCTTCGGGGTGTATAATTTGGTTCTCCTTAAGGATATTTTCAATTCCAGAGGATTTCTCTCTTTCGACCGAGATGGACTTCATATTATCAGCCTTTGGAGAGAACAAACCTCCAACTAGAATATCTTTGTCAGAACTGGAAGGAGAATTTTCAGTCGGCAATTCCTTGGTTGGGCTGAATGGAAACTATTCATCAATCAATTTTTTACCCGAGCTAGATGGTGAGTTTTCAAATGAGAAATATTTAGTTGCATTTGACAGTAATCCTGAGATGCGAAACAATTCTTTAACTGATATGGAATCAGGTTCTCCATTGGGCAGAGATGAAGGACTTTCCATGACTGGAGGTGTGTATGAAGATGAACCTGAAAATAGTGTTTCAAGTCGATACTCCTACAGATAGTCTGGGCGAAAGTGCCCAAGTAATATCGGAAATTTTCAATATTTGTTACAACATAGGCTCCATCTAGGGATGGTACTTTCCCGTAAAGTGCCAAGAATAGTAGACCAGGTGCCTGCATCAATAAAGTGACCTGCAAAAATTATGAACCTCATCACATAGCACCTTGTAGCGATCCAAGCAGTTGAGGAATTCAACATTTAAGACGAGTGGAGTCGCCAACGAAAACATGTAGAGTCTACGAACCAAGGAGTCGCCAGGTGAACAATCACAACCAATCAAACGTCTATCCCATGTTCACCATCAGGAGATAGATCGAACCTTTGTCCTATCCTAGGGAATAAAACTTCGTCCTCCGTCCTCGGCAGTGGCACCAAAAAATGTTGTCACAAGAGTTGACTCTAGGCTGTAATAGAGCCAAGCCTTAGCACATATTAAAAAAAGAAAAATTTATTTGTTGTTCAGAACTTGACTTGGGTTGCAGCAAGCCAATCCCTGAAAATTGTTTTTGAGTATACTTTTGACCTAATAAACTCAGAGATAGTTCTCTCAATAGCCAAGGGCTCTTTACTCAGGAATATTCAATAATCACAGTAAGAAGGCCAGATTTCTTATCAGAGAATATTTTTAATAAGGTTGGGGGTTGCATGGATTTGAAAAGACCTATTGGGCGATGGAGTCAAGTGAAAACCAAAGAAAAGAGATCATAGTGGTGATCGTATTACTTGCGGAAAATGAGGCAAAGTAAGTCTATCTTTTAGATATAAATAATCATGATAAAATAGCAGAAAAAGACAAGGAAAAGGCCATCACAGTGAAAGCATCTATCAAGGATGAATTTCCACTACAACTTTGGAAGAAAAAACTGAAGGCTGATAACTAGATGCAGAGAACTTATCTGGAGTGAATTCTAACCAGTCACCATTCGAAACAAAACACTTATCAAATGTGTGTAAGGAGCATGCAAAATGAATTCCAAACAGATTTTAACTTAGTCGATAAAGGAACAGATAGATAATATGACAAAAAAGAGAACATAGTGAAAGAATTGACCGTGATGAATCTCACAATGTCAAGTAAACATGTCACTCTGTATAACTCCATTCCAGGCTTTCAAAATAACTCTGCGTTCAAAAGGAGCTCTCTCCAAAAGAGGTTTCCCCCAGGTCCCACCCCCCTTTTACAATGAATGAACCTCTATATAAATTACCTTTCTCAAGGAGGTTGAATCCGTGTCATAGGATAACTAACTGAAAATGAACTAACTTCAACCGTCTTTAACTAATCATAACAGTAATCTGAACTAATTTAAAAGCACAAATAAATCCTAATTTCCAGCGAACTATCTATAGCAGTGTATGCATTTGATTCGCCTCCATGTGCAAAAATCTCTGCAGTTGTCGGGAGTTCGTAATGGATAACCAGATCAACATTAGGAATATCAAGACCATGAACAACTACATCAGTAACAATCAGCATGTTAAAACGTCCCTCGCGAAAGCCAGCAAGAGTCTTCTCTCGCTAATTCTGTGAAATATCACCATGCAAAGGTTCACATGAAAGGACCCGACCCAGTGCCACTGACAGAATATCTGCATCTCGCTTTGTTTGAGTGAAAACGATACATTTTACCCCTTTAGCATATTCAATTATCAATGGGTTGATAATGGAGCGTTTCCCATAGGTGGATGCGGCAATAGAATAAAGTGATATTCCGTCTACCAACTTCTGAGATGATCCACCAACAAGATCAATAACAATAGGATCATTTAAATATTTCCTCGAAAGCCTCTGCTCCCAGACAGGCATTGTAGCGGGAAAAAGCATACTCTGGTGTTTTTTCGGCAACCTATCCATAATCACCTCAACGTCTTCATCAACACCATGGACGAGATATTTTCTGCAGTGAACTGCTTTTCCTATATCCCTCGCCTCGTCAAGATAACTTCTCAACTGTTGAACCCGACCAATATAATCCTGGTCTTCAACAGATAAGGTTATGATTTTTGCATTTTCCCCAAGACCCTCAAACTCAAGAGGACCAGGATTCCTATATATATCATCCATCAAATATCGTGTTGCATTGCACATTAACAACTGATATGGCCTGCCCTTCAAATCCACATTAGCAGGGTGAACAACCGGCTTTCCAATTTGAGAGGCACGTCGCCCCGTAGCCACCTCTTCACAGTCATAATTGTCGTGATTGTAGCATCACCACATTTTTCCACTGGGATACAGGCTTCTTCAGGTTTATTACAGTTGCCATGTAGCCATTCAACCTAGCACCTAAGAGATGATAAGAAATATGGCCAAGGGCATATGCATAGTCACAGTCAAAGTTTGATGGTAAAGATCCTCGAGCTTGATAGCCAAAGAAGTGACAAATAACATTTAATTTCATTCTTTTTTTATTCTTTGAACACCTAAGCGCAATGATTTTGTCATGTGCCAAAACTCATCACCCTCTACGCACACAATTTTGTCCCATCGACACAAAGATGGAACCATGAATTCGGCTTTTCGGACTTTCGAAGGAAGAAGTGTAATGTCAAAACGATGGTCAAAATCCCGAAATGGCGAGATTGGTTCTTTTCGTGCATGTGGCATGTGTTGGTGTTTTATTTGTTTTTTGTACTCAGGAGGTTTCTCTCTAGCCGGTACACATTCATATGCTTCTTCCTTCCTGCTGGATTTACAGATAGGACGCGGATGAATGGAAAGCCGATAATGCAGCAACTGCAAGTACACATGGGTTTTCCTTTGATGAAGCATTGGGAATCGATACTAACCGAAGCCTTTGATCGATACAAACCGCGTGGAACATGTGACCACAATCAGGCATCACTCTCACCTCCTTCGATTCCCTGTAATCGCTCAGACAAATTGAACAACAAGTCTTGTCCTCCACTTCTAAATCCTCTTCTTCCACAGATTTTGATAATCGAACACCGTTTCGCGAGTATAGCATCTTTGGATATGAATCCAACGTCGCCTCATCGATTCCTCTCATACCACGCTTAGTATAATCATGGTTGCAACCACTAATAGCATCAACAAATATAGACTGAGGATTAGCAGTTTCAATACTGTCGGGGGATCCATTGATGTTCATTCCCCTGATATCAAACAAATGATCGTGGATATCCAACTTCTAGCTGAGTCCATGCTTGGTAGTTGCAACCAGATTATATTAAATCCCTGCGATTGTCTCCAAGTAAATCTAGGGCCAACTGCTACCATAAGTTAAGATAAATATAACGATAAAGAGGAAGAAACAAACCCGTTTTATCTTTGAGTAGTTATCTATATGTATTTTTTGTTGGTTTGTAACGAAGATTTCTACGTGTTTGGCGTCAGCTGAATGGCCAAAGAAATATTCCACCAACAGATACGGACGAATCTCTTGGCATCGTGAGAAATGGTATTATATAGACGAAGATAATGAACAAGTGGAGACAATCCATTGGAGGAGCCTTGGAGGGGAGTATGAGAGAACGTGTTGCCACATCATCCTAACACCTCCTTTGACAAGATAGGGCTGGTAAAGTCTTCGCACATATGTTTCAACAACATGCCTTTGAAGTGTATGATCACTGTAGTCAAACAAAGTGATAAGTGCATCTTCAACAACTAACGGTGTGTTTACCAGATCCTCCACCCTCTTATCAATAGCATTTTTTCTTCGGGGTGTATAATTTGGTTCTCCTTAAGGATCTTTTCAATTGCAGAGGATTTCTCTCTTTCGGTCGATATGGACTTGATATTATAAGCCTATGGAGAGAACAAACCTCCAACTAGATTATATTTGTCAGAACTGGAATGAGAATTTTCAGTCGCCAATTCTTTGGCTGGGTTGAATGGAAACTATTCATCAATCAATTTTTTACCCGAGCTAGATGGTGAGTTTTCAACTGAGAAATATTTAGTTACATTTGACAATAATCCTGAGATGCGCAACAATTCTTTAACTGATATGGAATTAGGTTCTCCATTGGGCAGAGATGAAGGACTTTCCATGACTAGAGGTGTGTATGAAGATGAACTTGAAAATAGCATTTCCAGTCGATACTCCTGCAGATAGTCTGGGCGAAAGTGCCTAAGTAATATCGGAAATTTTCAATATCTGTTACAATATAGGCTCCATTTAGGGATGGTACTTTCCCGTAAAGTGCCAAGAACAGTATACTAGGTGCCTGCATCAATAAAGTGACCTGCAAAAATTATGAACCTCATCACGTAGCACCTTGCAGCGATCCAAGCAGTGGAGGAATTCAACATTTAAGACTAGTGGAGTCGCCAATGAAAACATGTAGAGTCTACGAACCAAGGAGTCGCTAGGTGAACAATCATAGCCAATCAAACGTCTATCCCATGTTCACCATCAGGAGATAGATCAAACCTTTGTCGTATCCCAGGGAAGATAACTTCATCCTCCATCCCCGACAATGGCACCAAAAAATGTTGTTGCAAGAGTTGACTCTAGGTTGTAATAGATCCAAGCCTTAGCACATTTTAAAAAAAGAAAAAATTATTTGTTGTTCAGAACTTGACTTGGGTTGCAGCAAGCCAATCCCTGAAAATTGATTTTGAGTATACTTCTGACCTAATAAACTCAGAGATAGTTCTCTCAACAGCCAAGGGCTCTTTACTCAAGAATATTCAATAATCACAGTAAGAAGGCCAGATTTCTTATCAGAGAATATTTTTAATAATGTTGGGGGTTGCATGGATTTGAAAAGACCTATTGGGCGATGGAGTCAAGTGAAAAACAAAGAAAAGAGATCATAGCGGTGATCATATTACTTGCGGAAAATGAGGCAAAGTAAGTCTATCTTTCAGAGATAAATAATCATGATAAAATAGCAGAAAAAGAAAAGGAAAAGGCCATCACAGTGAAAGCATCTATCAAGGATGAATTTCCACTACAACTTTGGAAGAAAAAACTGAAGGCTGATAACTAGATGTAGAGAACTTATCTTTAGTGAATTCTGACCAGTCACCTTTCGAAACAGAACACTTATCAACTATGTGTAAGGAGCATGTAAAATGAATTCCAAATAGATTTTAACTCAGTCGATAAAGGAACAGATAGATAATATGACAAAAAAGAGAACATAGTGAAATAATTGACCGTGATGAATCTCACAATGTCAAGTAAACATGTCA
>ML781691.1:95452-109623 GCA_009831015.1 Picea engelmannii | reverse complement strand
AACTAATCATAATAGTAATCTGAACTAATTTAAAAGCACAAATAAATCCTAATTTCCAACGAACTGTCTATAGTAGTGTATGCATTTGATTCGCCTCCATGCGCAAAAATATCTGCAGTTGTTGGGAGTTCGTAATGAATAACCAGATCAATATTAGGAATATCAAGACCACGGACAGCTACATCAGTAGAAATCAACACGTTAAAATGTCCCTCGCGAAAGGCAACAAGAGTCTTCTCTCCCTGATTCTGTGAAATATCACCATGCAAAGGTTCACAGGAAAGGACCCGACCCAGTGCCACTGACAGACTATCTGCATCTCGCTTTGTTTGAGTGAAACTGATAAATTTTCCCCCTTTAGCATATTCAATTATCAATGGGTTAATAATGGAGCGTTTCCCATAGGTGGATGCGGCAATAGAATAAAGTGATATTCCATCTGCCAACTTCTGAGATGATTCACCAACAATATCAATAACAATAGGATCATTTAAATATTTCCTCGAAAGCCTCTGCACCCAAACAGGAATTGTAGCAGGAAAAGGCATACTTTGGCGTTTTTTCGGCAACCTGTCCATAATCACCTCAATGTCTTCATCAACACCATGGACGAGATCTCTTCTGCAGCTAACTGTTTTTCCTATATCCCTCACCTGGTCAAGATAACTTCTCAATTGTTGAACCCGACCAACATAATCCTGGTCTTCAACAAATAAGGTTATGGTTTTTTCATTTGCCCTGGGACCCTCAAACTGAGGAGGACCAGGATTCCTATAGATATCATCCATCAAAAATTGTGTTGCATTGCGCATTAACAACTGATATGGCCTGCCCTTCAAATCCACATTAGCAGGGTGAACAATCGACTTTCCAATTTGAGAGGCACGTTGCCCCGTAGCCATCTCTTCACAGTCATCATTGCCATGATTGTAGCATCACCACATTTCCACTGGGATACAGGATTCTTCAGGTTTATTACAGTTGCCATGTAACCATTCAACCCATCACCTAAGAGGTGATAAGCAATATGGCCAAGGGCATATGCATAGTCACAGTCAAAGTTTGATGGTAAAGATCCTAGAGCCGGATAGCCAAAGAAGTGACAAATAGCATTTAATTTCTTTCCTTTTTTATTCTTTGAACACCTAAGCGCAATGCTTTTATCATGTGCCAAAACTCATCACCCTCTACGCACACAATTTTGTCTCATCGACACAAAGATGGAACCATGAATTCATCTTTTCGGACTTTCATTGGAAGAAGTGTAATGTCAAAACGATGGTCAAAATCCCAAAATGGAGAGATTGGTGCTTTTCGTGCATGCAACATGTGTTTGTGTTTTATTTGTTGTTTGTACTTAGGAGGTTTCTCTCTAGCTGGTCCACATTCATCTGCTTCTTCCTTCCTGCTGGATTTATAGATAGGACGTGGAGGAACGGAAAGCCCATAATGCAGCAGCTGCAAGTACACTTGGGTTTTCCTTTGATTAAGCATTGGGAATCGATACAAACCAAAGCCATTGATCGATACAAACCGCGTGGAACATGTGACCGCAATCGGGCATCACTCTCACCTCCTCTGATTCCCCGTAATCGCTCAGGCAAATTGAACAACAAGTCTTGTCCTCCACTTCTAAATCCTCTTCTTCCACAGATTTTGATAATCGAACACCGTTTCACGAGTATAACATCTTCGCATATGAATCCAACGTCACCTCATCGATTCCTCTCATACCGCACTCATTATAATCATGGTTGCAACCGCTAATAGCATCAACAAATATAGACCGAGGATTAGCAGTTTCAATACTATCCGGGGATCCATTGATGTTCATTTGCCTCATAACAAACAAATGACCATGGATATCCAACTTCTAGCTGAGTCCATGCTTGGTAATTGCAACCAGATTATCTTAAAGCCCTGCGACTGTCTCCGAGTAATTTTGGGGCCAACTGCTACCATATATTAAGATAAATATAACGATAAAGAGGAAGAAACAAACCCGTTTTATCTTTGAGTATTTATCTATATGTAATTTTTGTTGGTTTGTAACGAAGATTTCTACGTGATTGGCGTCACCTGAATGGACAAAGAAATATTCCACCAACAGATATGCACGAACCTCTTGGCATCGTGAGAAATGGTATTATATAGACGAAGATAATGAACAAGCGGAGACAATCCATTGGAGGAGCCTTGGAGGGGAGTATGAGAGAACGTGTTGCCATAACATCCTACCACCGCCTTTGACAAGATAGGGCTAGTAAAGTCTTCGCACATATGTTTCAACAACACGACTTTGAAGTGTATGATCACTGTAGTCAAACAAAGTGAAAAGTGCATCTTCAATATCTAACAGTGTGTTTACCAGATCCTCCACCCTCTTATCAATAACATTTTGTCTTCGGGGTGTATAATTTGGTTCTCCTTAAGGATCTTTTCAATTGCAGAGGATTTCTCTCTTTCAACCAAGATGGACTTCATATTATCAGCCTCTGGAGAGAACAAACCTCCAACTAGAATATCTTTGTCAGAACTGGAAGGAGAATTTTCAGTCGACAATTCTTTGGCTGGGCTGAGTGGGAACTATTCATCAATCAATTTTTTACTCGAGCTAGATGGTGAGTTTTCAACTGAGAAATCTTTAGTTGCATTTGACAGTAATCCTGAGATGCGCAACAAATCTTTAACTGATATGGAATCAGGTTCTCCATTGGGAAGAGATGAAGGACTTTCCATGAATGGAGGTGTGTATGAAGATGAACCTGAAAATAGCGTTTCCAGTCGATACTCCTGCAGATAGTCTCGGAGAAAGTGCCTAAGTAATATCAGAAATTTTCAATATCTGTTACAACAGGTTGGATGCACTTGTTTATGGTGTAGTTTTACTACAGGTTGTTTGGTACAGGTTGAGGTATAGGTTGATGCATGGTTGATGCATGGTACATATTTCTTGGTACAGGTTTACAACGGTATATCGCACAGTGATAGTGTGACAGTGGTTCCATCATTCTACTTCTACTTTAGGGTGGAAGTACGAGGCAATGATAGCTGGTTGTAGCCACCTTCCGGTTGTAGTCGGAGAACATAAGGGGTTGCAACCTCCTTCTGGTTGTAGCTAGAGAAATTGGGGAGTTGGAGCTTCCCTCAGGTTGTAGCCTAAGAAACTAGGGGGCTGGAGCCTCCTTCCAGTTGCAGCTGGAAAACAAAGGAATTTGGTGCTTCCAATGAATGTAATTCTTTAAGACATATAATAAAAAGAATTTCTTGGTTTTCTCCTGACTTGGGTTTCCATGTAAAACATTGGTGTACTGTGTATATGTGTGATTGTTTATTTCTTATTGCTCATTATTGGATAACAATTCTACATTGATATAAAATTTGAAGAAAAGAGATTATAATTACGCTATTACTAATTCACCCCCCTCTCAATAATCCAACAATTGATATCAGAGCAGGTTCCTTCATAAATCAGTTTAACCACTAAAAGTTAGATCATGGAGAGCACCAACTTGTATAAAAATGGAATACCACAGTTTGATGGACATAAGTGTGTTTTTAGGAGCATAAGGATGAAGACATATATACAGGAACAAGGATTTCAAGTTTGGAAATCAATTGTAGATGGATACACAACACCAGCATTTCCACCAACAAATGACAAAGTAGTGAAACTCGGTGAGAATAATTCCAAAGCCAAAAATGCACTGTTGAATGGTCTCAGTGATACGGTATTGACCAATGTTGCACATTGTAAATATGCTAAAGAGATTTGGAGCAAGCTTCGAAATATTTATGAAGGAGATTCAAAAGTCAAAGAAGAAAAGCTTCAAACTTACAGAGGTCAGTTCGAACAACTAAAAATAAAGGAAGATGAAGATATTGTAGCCTACTTCTTACGAGTCAATGAAACAATGAATGCAATCATAGGATTGGGAGAAGAAATCGAAGAATCTGTAATTGTTCAAAAGGTACTAATATCTCTTCCTATGAGATTCAACCCTAAGATATTAGCACTAGAAGAAATATCGGATCTAAACTCAATAATCATTGACGAACTGCATGGAATCTTCACAACATATGAGATGAGAACTGAACAGGAAAATCCAGCTGTAAAAGAAGCAACCTTCAAAGCATCCAAAAGATCAAAGAAAAATAAAAAGGAACAAGAAGAATATAGCAGCAACAATGACATCTCAGAAGATGATGAACAAGTCGAAAACTTTGTCAAAAGACTGAACAAGGGAACCAACGATACGTATAGAGGTAAGCTTCCTTTAATTTGTTTTAATTGTGATGGTATTGGTCATTTTGCTAACAAATGTCCTCATAAGAAAAAGAGAAATGATGAAGGTTACTCAAAAGGCACACAAACATATAAAGGTAAAAGAACTACAAATAAAGTTTTCAAGAAAAGATTTTGCACAAAAGAAGACATCTCATCATCAGATGAAGATGAAGTCAGTGACAATGAAACAAGGAGATTTCTATTCATGGTAGTAGAAGACTCTAATAAAGAAGACTCCGAAGAAGAATATGAAGAAGCATATGAAGAAGAAATTGAAAACGCATAATTTGACTTCCGAGAAGAATTAATGAGTGCCATAGAAGCTATCAGAAGAGAAAATAAGAAAAATAAGAAACTACAAGCAGAACTAGATAAGAAAAAAGACACGCAAGAACTAGAAAAAATGATCACAAAATTGAAGGTTCAAATAGAAGAAGATAAAAGAATTGAAGAAACACTCAAAGAACAACTAGAAGTAAAGGACAAGATCATTGGAAACCTATAAGTAGAGATTGTCACACTAACAAAGGATATTCAAAAGAAAAATATGCAGAATAGCTCAAAAGTTCTGGATGACATTATCAGCAGTAAAAAATATCATCTTGACAAGTTTGGACTTGGATACAATCAGGAAGAAAAGGGATCATGATCCAAAACAACAGAGCAAGAAACAAATCCAAAAATCTATGCAAAAACAATCAAAGGAGATAAAAAGATATATAAGGAAGATTACAGGGACACTCCTGCACCGAGAATATTCATATTTCAGAATCAACAACAGAGAGACATACCTCAATAAGAAAAAATATTCATAAGAGCACCTCCTTTCAAAAGATATTCAACTACCAGGTATCAAACTATATTTTTTGGTTTATGTTATGCATGTAATAATTTTGGACATAAAGTTGTAAATTGTAGAGCTAACAACAGGAACAATAACTACTTTGAGAGCCATACACAAAGGGGTTATTCAAGAAGATCTAGTGAAACACAAAGAAGAAGTTAAAAAAGGTTTGAATCTTTGAGCACTGGAATGGAATGTTACAAATGTAACAATTTTGGACACATGGCCAAAAATTGCAGAATGACAGTCCCTCCTAAAGAACCTCAACAGAGTCACAAGCAAGAACCTCAGAAAATAACATGGATAAGAAAGAAAGATCAATATAGCAATGACGAATGCACAATCACACTACAAGATAAACAGAAGAAACATGGTTGGTATGTTGACAATGGATGTTCAAAACACATGACAGGTGATAGAGACAAGTTTCTTACATTATGAAAGGAAAGAGATGGATCAGTCTCCTTCGGAAATGATGATTCATCCAAAATCATTGGAAAAGGCACAGTCAGAATTGGGAACAAGAATGAAAAGGTAGAAAATGTTCTACTTGTAGAAGATATGAAACATAATCTTTTAAGTGTGAGTAAAATGTGTGACCAAGGTCATAAAGTTACTTTTGATTCAGAAAAGTGTGAGATAAGAAAAGAAGGTTTAGGGAAATTGGTCACTACAACTCCAAGAACTTCAAGCAACATATATGTGTTAAGAAAAAATGAAAATGAAAAGTGTTGTCTAGGAAAGGAAGATGAAAGTTGGCTATGGCACAAAAGAATGGGTCATGTGCATTTTGATATCCTTGTCAAAGTTAACAAAAGAGAAACAATCAAAGAAATTCCCCAGATAACGAAACCAACCAACACTTTATGCAAGCATTGCCAACAAGGAAAGAAAACAAAGACCAAGTTCAAATCAAAGGAATATTCAACAAAAAAACCACTGGATATTTTGCATAATGATCTAGTTGGACCAACTAAAACAAAAGGCTTAAAAGGTGAGAGATAATTTATGTTATTAGTTGATGATTATACAAGAATGAATGCAGTTTTCTTTCTCAAGAACAAGTCAAAAGATTTTGAAAACTTCAAGATCTACAAGGAAATGGTTGAAAATGAGATGGATTCAAGAATCAAATGCTTAAGATCGGATAATGGAGGATAATTCACCTCAAAGGAATTTATGGACTACTGCAACAATCATGGAATAAAAAGACAATTCTCCGTCGCTAGGACACCTCAACAGAATGGAGTTGTTGAAAGAAAGAAAAGGACAATACAAGAAATGGCTCGAACAATGATAATGGATTCAAAGTTGACAGATCTTGTTTGGACACAGGCAATGCATACAACAGTTCACATTCAAAACAGAGTAATTCTAAAAAACAACACTGATAAAACTCCCTATGAGCTATGGAAAGGAAGACCAACAAATGTGAAGCACTTCGGAGTTTTTGGAAGCAAATGCTACAACAAAAGAGAAGATGGTAGAATGGGAAAGTTTGACTCTCATGTGGAAAAAGGAATACCTGTTGGTTACTCAAGTACAAGGAAATCATACAAGTGTTACAATGTAAGATTAAACAAAGTTGTGGAAAGAATCAACGTAACAATTGGTGAAACAGGAAGACCAGAATCAAAGGAAGAAGAAAACAAATCAATGGAACAACTTTTCGAAGAAGAAGATGAAAAAGAAGTAGAAGAATAAGATGAATATGAAGAGAATATGACATAAGAAGAATATCAAGTTCAACAAGTATCTCCAAAGACACCTAGAAAACGAGTACATAAGAATCATCGTTCAGATCAGATTATTGGAAACAAATATGCATGAGTTGAGACTATAAGAAAAATCTGTTCACCAGAACAAACACACCTAACACTCTTATCTGCAATTGAACCAAACTGTTTTGAAGAAGCCAACAATGATGAATTTTGGAATAATGTCATGGATGAAGAATTGGATCAAATAGAGAAAAATGACACTTGGTAATTGGTTTCAAGACCAAAGAATAAGAATGTGATCGACACAAAATGGGTTTTTAGGAATAAATTGAATGAAGATGGACAGGTTACAAGGAACAAAGCTAGATTGGTATGTAAAGGATATGCACAGATTGAAGGAATCGAATTTTAAGAGACATTTTCTCCAGTTGCCAGAATGGAAGCAATCTGTTTGATTTTATCTTATGCATGCTCCAAAAATGTTAAATTATATCAGATGGACGTAAAATAAACTTTTCTGAATGGGGAACTTGAAGAATAAGTCTACATTGAACAACCAGAAGGATTTCAGTTGTTAGAGAACACAAACTATGCGTGTAAATTAAAGAAGGCCTTGTATGGTCTAAAACATGATCCTATAGCATGGTACTCCAGATTGGATAAGTATTTGCAACAGAAAGGGTTCAGAAAATGAATTGCAGACAACAACCTCTACATCAAGGTAAGTCAAGGTAATATTTTATTAATTGAAGTTTATGTTGATGATATTATTTTTGGTAGTGATGATGATAGGTTAAGCCAAAAATTTGAAAAAGACATGCAGAATGAATATGAAATGTCATTACTTGGAGAACTATCCTTCTTTATGGGACTTCAGATACATCAAAGAAACCAATGAATTTTTATTTCTCAAACCAAGTATATCAAATAAATTCTAAAGAGGTTCGGAATGGAATATTGCAAACCAGTTAACACTCCCATGCAAACCAGTTGTAAGTTGAGCAAAGATGATGATTCGAAGTCTACAGATTAGAGGCAATATAGGTCAATCATTGGTAGCCTACTATATGTGACATCATCCAGACCATATGTAATGCAGACAATTGAACAGGTGGCATGATTTCAAGCAGCACCAAAGGAATCACATGTATTAGCAGTAAAGAGGATCTTAAGATATCTCAAAGAAACATACGATTTTGGATTATGGTATCCAAAAGGAAAAGATTTATCACTTATTGCCTACATAGATGAAGATTAGGCAGGTTGTATTGATGACCAACAAAGCACCAGTCGAACAACGTTCTACTTAGGTGAGTGTTTGTTATCATGGCTAAGAAAGAAACAATCATCAATATCTCTATCTACAACTGAGGCAGAGTATATTGCAGCAACAACATGTTGTACATATGTTCTTTGGATGAAACAAACTTTGATAGATATATAGATTGAGTATGATGAGACCATTCCAATATATTGTGATAATACAAGTGCCATCAGTATCTCAAAAAACCCGGTGATGCACTCCAAGACGAAACACATTCCAATCAAGTATCACTTTCTACGGGAATAGGTTGTAGAAAAGAACATCAAAGTTGAGTATGTGGGCACAAAAGAACAAGTGGAAGACATCTTTACAGAACCACTTCCATAGGAAGCCTTTGAATATATTCGCCAAAGACTTGAAGTTATTTCTACTCCAAAATCAATGTTTTTTGAATGTTTTTTGAATGCTTATCTTATATGTCTTAGATGTAAACGAGGAAGCACCATAAGAGGACAATTCAGTAAGGGGGAGAAACCCCGGATGGAAAGATAGTTTTTCCATTGATGACAAAGGGGGAGAGACTTATTAGATGCAAAGGACAGAGAGAGATTTATCATATGCAGAGGACATAGGCATGGTTCTAGGGGGAGCATGAGGGATATGATTTCCGTGTTGCATCAGAGTGTTTCCATCAATGCCAAAGGGGGAGATTGTTGATTAAGGTTGGTTTTCATTGATGTCAAACCTTGAATAAATCCCCATAGCACAAAGGTTTGGGTAATGGAACCAATATTGTTTGATGTAAATATGACTCATTATTTTTTTTTCATGGTTGATAAGAAGTGAATATGGATGAACTCCAAAGTGGTCCCCTTATGGTGAAAGCCCTCATGGGAAGATGCTTTGCGGAGTAAGAGAAGCCATGCTTAATTGTGGAATAATGAGATGAAGGAAACTAAATTTGTTAGGGAAACTATCCTATATGGATAGTTCTTGTCATTCCATTTTTGGTGGTATGTCTAATGTCACATAACTCCTCACGGTTAGAGAGTTATGACCATGTGAAGTTGGACAACCCAGGTTTGGGTAATGGACCCAAGTTTGTTTGATGGATAATTGTATGATTTTTGATATATTTGAAGCTAATACTATTCTATATGGATAGTACATGTCATTCCATTTCTGGTTGTACTTGGAATGTCGCATAACTCCTCATGGTTTGAGAGTTATGGCCTTACGAAGTTGGAGGACCCTCATATGTCATCTAGAAGCCCCAAAAGGTCAATGCAAAGTGGTTTAAAAGATTATAAAACGTAAATAATAAAGTGAAGTGATGAGTGTATCATAATTCAAAGTTAATACAAAATAATTTATTTTAATAATAAATTTAATGGAGAAATTAGAAGTGGGTTAACCCTAAAATAAGGAAAGTGGGCCAAGTGACCTAGAAGACATTTTTAAGGAAGCTACTTGGAGAGTATAAATAAAAGGCAAGGCTCTCTCATTTTAATCACACCTGATAATATTGAATATCTATAGGTGTCTGAGGTAACCAAGGATATATAAGCCTAATTTATGAGGGAAGGTGAAGAAAAGAAGGCCGAAATGCAAGGTAGGATAAATTCTTTTGATGGTGCTTTCTAAGGTATGTTACTTACAGGTCATCTCACCATTTTCGCTATAATTTTTTTTCTATAATGATTCAGACCATTAAATTTCTATGAAATTGAGAAAACATACCCAGTTATTTGTGGTAAAAAATTCATCTTGTGTATCATTGTAGTTTGGGAGTTACACTCTATGGAAAATAAGGTTTGTGGCTAGTCTTGAAACTAGTCCAAAACAGGTGTTTTGGGTAAAAACGTTATAATTTCTTCATGATAGATTCAAATTCAGTGAGACAAAATGTGTTGGTTAGGGTATAGTCTCTAGTATTATGTGTAATAGTTTCATATCAATCCAACAAATATTTCATGCGGGCCATGCTCTACAAGGTCTCTCTCTAGAATAATCCAAAATTCAGCAAGGTATGCCATTTTTACTATAACTCTTGTTTTGAGAGGTTCCAAGTAGTGACACCTGGAGGAATTGCATAAAAGACATTGAATAACATTGTATATAAGTTTCAGATCTTTATACATTACAGGTTCAAAGTTATGATTACTTCAAGTTAGGGTTGTTGACTAATCCAAAACTAGGCATGTGAGACTAAAGAAAAGTTTGATGAAAATGCTAGTGTCTTGTTGTTAAAGTTAAGGAAGGTTTAAAGGAATGTGATCATATACACCAGGTCTATTACAGAGCTACAAAATAGATTTGTATGATGAAATTGATGAGGGATTTTGGTTGAGGTACATGTTGAGTGCACGGTTGAGACAAGTAGTTGATGAGTTGGCACATCCATGAGGTGTATAGTTGATGATGTTGGTACATATTGATGAGTAGTTGACACATGATTGGTACATAATTGGTACATGGTTGGATTCACTTGTTTATGGTACAGGTTGATTGCAGGTTGTTTGGTACAAGTTGGTGCATGGTTGATGCACTTGTTTATGGTACAGGTTGATTATAGGTTGAGGTATAGGTTGATGCATGGCACATATTTATTGGTACAAGTTTGAAGTGGTATATCTCATAGTGATAGTGTGACAATGGTTTCATCATTCTACTTCTACTTCAAGGTGGCAGGACAGGGAAAGAATAGGTGGTTGTAGCCACCTTCTGGTTCTAGCTAGAGAACATAAGGGGTTGTAGCCATAGAATTGGGGAGTTGAATTATCCCTTAGATTGTAGCTTGAGAAACAAGGGGGTTGGAGCCTCCTTCCAGTTGCAGATGGAAAATAAAGGAAGTTGGTGCTTCCAATGAATGTAATTCTTCAATACATATAAGAAAAAGCATTTTGTGGTTTTCTCCTGATTTGGGTTTCCACTTAAAACACTGGTGTACTGTGTATATGTGTGATTGTTTATTTTTTACTGCTCATTATTGGATAATAAATCTACATTGATACAACATTTGAAGAAAAAGGATTATAATTATGCTATTACTGATTCACCCCCCTCTTAGTAATCCAACATCCATGCATGAGTGACTTCCACTAGTATAACTAAGTGTGTCTGACTCTAAACTGAAGAGGAGTGCCCTATTTTGTAGGGGAATATTCTCATCTAAGGAATTGTTATCAACATTGGACTATCAAACTTAGGAAAATAATTATAGGAAAGTGTGTAATATCTCCAACACGCCCCTTGAACACTACTAGGGTGTACATGATAAATGGATCCCGACAATAGAGACCATGTTAGGTACCCATAAACAATGCAACTAATGAACAATGAAATAAATTGAGGAAAGAGGGAAAACCACATGGGAACCCACCCCCCCCTCCCCCCCTCAAGGTACAAAGCATAAAAAGAAGAAAAGACAGTCGCTAAGCAATTGTGTCCTTCACTCCAAGGACACCTTGAAATTGTGCAAGTTTAAGTTCTATGATTTTTTTTTTGAAGATGTAGATGTTTGTATGGATCTAATGAAGTATATGCACTAGTTAGTTGTCTACACATATCCATTTTCTATTTTTTTTATGAGGAAGATCCAGATTAAGTTTGGATGAAAATTTGAAAATCGTATGATTGTTTCCAGTAAAATGCTGAAAATTTGTTGATTTAAAATTCTCATAACTTCACTTCCTAGAATCCATTTCAGATGATTTTTTTTTGAATTTGTATAGTTTTCCAAGATGAATTCAAATATCCAATTTTTTTTTGCAAATTTTTCTTAGAAAATATCATAATTGAATTTGAGGTGCACGAACCCCTTTTTGATCCTAATATGCATGAGTGGCATATACATGTGGCTCCTGAGATGCATGCATGGCACATGCGAAAGTGTCTGCATGTGAATCCTGAGATGCATGCATGATGTATTCCTCATGAAATTCAAAAAACAGGTCTGAAATGGAGTAGACATTATCTTCAATGAATGGAACAAAAAGTTGTGCAGATACCTGTGTAGAAGGCTCTTCAAACTGAGAAGATTGATCTTCTAGTGTATTTTCTACTGTCTCTATATTGTCCAACTTTTGCATGAAATCTTCCTTATTCTCAAACAAAAACTCCGATTTGGTCCATAATTCATTTGCATATGATTCTTGTGATCCATCATATACTTGATGGAAAAGTTAAGGAGAAACAGACATGCAGATACATCCTATGTCCATATATTGTCTATTGAGAAATTCATTTTTCTTATCGATGGAATTGGGATGTGCTTCCATTTCCATGGTTATTTGGTATAAGCATCTACATCTAAGAAGAAGTAGAATATTTTTCTTCCACTCCAAATAGTTATGAGGCATGAGAAGAATTGTTGGTGAGTAAAACATAGATTCCATCTTTCCTTTTTCTTTGTTCCATCTTCAATACCTACAAAAGAGTGTTGGTGAAAATCCTTGATATCATCCTATGGGCTATGATACCATGTAGATTTTCTGATATACCTGCACAAAATATCTAGCTAACAATAAAATGTACACATCTTGCAAATGGTGTGAAGAGAAGATAGAAATGGAGGAAAGAATGAATGTATTTCTATTAATCGTATTCAACACTGAAAGAGTGAATAATTTGCAATATATATAGGCTACATTAGTAACTATTGCACCATAGTAGTGATCTAGAGAGATCTATATGCTCACTAACTAACATTGGAGTGAACTGCCACCTAGTCCTAGTTAACTGATCCATGCAATCATCAGTTAACTGAGTCACACGTTTGAAAGTGAGAGAAACACATGAAACTAATCATGATAAAATTGAGGTTTCCATGCATGAGTTAATTTCAATTGTCTAACTAAGTGTAACTGACTCTGAACTGAAGAGGAGTTCCCTATTTTGGGGGGGAATATTCTCATCTAAGGAAGCGTTCTCAACATTGGACTATAAAACTAAGGAAAATAATTCTAGGAAAGTGGGTAATATCTCCAACACTACCCTCTTACCATGGGTGCACATTATGTAACAAGTATTCCATTCCCTACCCCCCCTCCTCGAAAAATTGGTAGGAACAACCCTATGCATCCCATAAATCTACCCTAGTTAGGTATGCATATTCCTATGCATACACACAAAAATTCATAAAAACTAGGTTTTAGTAGAGGAACATCAACATCCTATAAACCATATGGGCCTACAAAGTAGGGTAACCCATATTATCTATTAGTACCATATTTGTTCTTAGCATAGATATCAAGGTTTTTCGAGGTTATAAGGCTAAAATTAGATGAACTAGAGACGAAGGGAAAGATTCTAGAGCCTTTAAACAATCGAGAGATAAGTTATTTCAAGGAAAATGGAAGAAAATAGTAGAATCGGGCCTATCATTCCTATCATGCCCTGAAAGAACCTAAGTTTTATTTACTAAGGATCTTACCATAGAACCAGGGCCTAAGAATCATGCACCAACAAATATGCAGGACTAACCAATTGGATGGATACATGTGATAGGGTGCATATCAACAGTCCAAATCTGATCAATGGGACAAATCCACTAAACAACTAGGCCATTGGGCTACTGGGGTGTTTAAGTTGGCAAGAGATTCAAGAAAAATACCTCAATCACTAGTCCACCAGGCTTATTGGGCCACTGAGGCACCAGGCCACCAGGATACCAAGATTTTTAATCCTATGAGAGAGTCAAGAACAAGTCCTCGATTGTTTTTCCACCATGCTCACAGGGAAACAAAGCTACCAAGATGTTTAATCCCACGAGTGATCCAAGAACAAGTCCCCGATTACCATTCCACTAGGATCACCAACCCATTGGGCCACTTGGCTACTCAAATTTTTAATCCCACAAGTGAGTGATGGATATGTTGGCTGGAAGTGTTGATATACTCCACAACTTTTTGATGTAAAAAAATTTTGCATGTAAAAGTGAGTAATATTTACTAAGGAGAGACCATTCAAGAAACAAAAGATAGTAAACAACTTCAATCTACAACTAACTCAAAATGACTATGAAGAGTCTCTAAATCCTAGGAAAAGGATCCC
>ML781691.1:59944-89863 GCA_009831015.1 Picea engelmannii | reverse complement strand
CGGGAACATATCGTGACCGTCGGATTTCCTAACTACAAATGCATACTAATGCATACTAAAGAAACACACTTTTACCTAACGACATATTAGACCAAGTAGATCTTAACTAACTCCTAAGTGTCTAAATATCCTAACACCATCCTCAGTTTAGTAAATAATGTTTGTTGATGCATTGTAGGCAGAGATGCACAAGAAGTATGATCCTAATGTTAGGAAAAAAAGAGTTATTTCATACAATCAACCTCAACCTAAGAATCCTAGTCCAAATCATCCCAAAGATAAAGCCAAATAATTTGTTGACTTTCATCCTATGATAAATGATGTTTTGGAACCTTTGAAAAGAGAAAAAGAAACAAAATAATTTGAGGAGTCGGTTTCACCTTTTAACATTGAACGTGAACTGTCTAAAATCAAGATCCCTATACCTTTGGTAGAATTGGCCAAGAACCCCTCATATCATAAAAAAATTAAGACATTCATGTAGGGAAAGATGACAATAAATCCTATTGATACCTTGAATGTGCAAGATGAGTTCCTTACCATTGTTTTTGTCCCTCACATATAGGAGAAGGAAGAATTAGTTTCACCTTTCTATTTTACCTTATATATTCATGACAAAATGTTGCATAAGTGTATGCTCGATTCTAGAGAATCACATAACCTTATGCCCAAAGTAGTCATGGAAAATTTGGGGTTGTAGATAACTTGGCCATACCATGGTCTATATTCCTTTGAATCCAAGAAAGTAAAGCGTGATGGACTGATCAAAGATATGGTGGTCACTCTGGCTCAATTGCATGCTAAGATAATTATGATGGATGTAGTGGTGGTTAAGTTTCCTACTAATTATGGTATGTTGTTGTCCAAAATATGGGAAAGTAAGATGGGAGTTACTATGCAAATGGATATGACATATTCCATTGTACCAGTGTTTGGAGGTGAAAATAGAAGGTTGTACAAAGAGACAAAATTTTCTTATGTGGTTAGTGACTAGAATTGTTGGGTATGTGTTATATTCTTTGCATGTGTGTGTGTGGGCACGTCATATATGACAACTGCGTCTAATGATCCCTCTAGTAGTTCTCTTTGTGTCATGTGTGTCGGGCTCTTTCCTAGGGGAGTCCCAGGGGGGGGGCAGGTATGAACCCCCTGGTTACGCACAACGCCCCAAATTTTTTTTTTTGGGCGGTTTTTGCTATTGTTAGCGGATTTTTCTATTTTTAGTGGTTTTGTAAATTAATCTTGGATTAAGGGATTAGGATTTTGGTATCTACGAAATACCAACAAACATTGTATATATATTGTATGGTGATTGGTGAAATTTAATATAATGAATATAAGAAAGGTTTCTCGGTTGAGGGTTTCCGGTATAAAATCTCTGTGTACTATGTGTATGAGCCATTGATTAAATTTTGTTTTTCTTAAGAATCTATATTCATTTCTTTACTTCACAAGCACAAAACTTACATGTGGTATCAGAGCTCATTTTTGGATTCAGAGGGATGCCTTTGTTGTTAAGGGTTTGGCTCGGTCTTGATACATCAAGTTTATCTTGGGTCTATGATAAACCTGGGTTTAGTGGGATATTTTGTAGTGGATATTCAAGTAAAGAAAGAGGAATGGCGAGCTCATGTAGAATCGAGATAGAGAAGTTCAACGGTAAAAACTTTGAGCTATGTAAGCTGAAGATGGAGGATCTTCTTGTAGACAAAGAACAATGGATCGTTGTGGATCCTAGTACACAACCTACTGGTACACCATCTACTAGCACATAGGCTACTGGTACACAACCTACTAGTACACAAACTACTAGTACACCAGCTACTGGTATGTCGAAGGAATTTTGGGAGAAGTTGGACAGAAGAGCAAGGAGTACTATTTGACTCTACCTGGAAGATTCAGTTTTGTTGAATGTCTCTAGAGAATCTACAGCCTAGGAACTAAGGGATAAGTTGGGGAATTTGTATCAATCAAAGTCCCTGGTAAACAAGATGTTTCTTCGAAAGAAGTTGTATCATCTTAGGATGGAAGATGGAGATTATGTGACAGAACATCTAAATGCATTTAATACTTTGGTAAGTCAACTTGTCTATGTTAATATAATGATTGCAGAAGAAGATAATTGTATTACTTTGTTATGTTCTTTTCCAGACTCTTGGGATAATCTGGTTGTAGAAATTGGTAGTACCACTCAATCTACATTGAAGTATGAGGATGTAGTTTCATTCTTGTTATCTGAAGAGATGAGGCAGAAAAGCATGGATAGTCATAGAACATATGATTTATTTGTAAGAGGTTGTGCCCAAGACAAGAATCTTGGTAAACCTTCAGGGGGGGGGAGATCTAAATATACAGGTAGATCTAAGTCTCCAAGAAAATATTTGAGGAAATGCTGGAAGTGTGGTAAACCATGGAATTATAAGAAAGATTGCAAGTCTAAGAAGGTTGATAAACCAAAGGGATCTTATAGTACCTCTTCCACAGAGGGGAAAACCTCCACTGAATAAGGAGGTGATGTTTACCTGGCATCTACAAATACAAATGAAGACCTTGATATATGGTTAATCGACTCAGGTGCATCATACCATATGACTCCTAACAAGGAGTGGTTCTCTGAATATGAAAAATACGATGGCGGTGATGTATTCCTAGGAGATGAATCGATAGAAAAAATCTTGGGATGTGGAAGGGTTAAGTTGCTGCTAAAATATGCAAGGATTAGAACTCTCCTTGGGGTTCTTCACATTCCAAAACTACCCAGGAGCTTAATATCTGTAAGCAATATGGATGATGTAGGAGTGGATACTGTATTTGGAAAAAACACTTGCAAGATGGTACAAGGATCAATGGTGTTGATGAGGGGAGTTCAGTGTGGAACTCTGTAGAAGTTGGTGGGAAGCACTTATACTAATGGGTGTAATAGTTTTTTTTTCCTGAACAGATAAATAAAGAAGACAAGACCAATATTGTCCCTGAAAAGAATTCCATGATGTGGTATCAAAGACTGGGACATATTGGAGAAAAGGGACTTCGAACACTACACGATAAAGGTATGGTTGAAGGTATGTCTAATTGCACTCTGTATTTTGATTTCTGTGAACATTGAAAATATGGTAAACATAATCAAGTAAGATTCCCATCTGGTGCTATAAGAGTAAAGGGGTTCTTAGAGTTGATACATAATGACGTGTTTGGACCTGTTCTTGTTCCATCCCTAGGTAAATCTATGTATTATGTTTCATTCATAGATGATTTTTCAAGGAACACATGGATTTATTTTCTTAGAAATAAATCTGAGGTATTTGGTAAATTTAAAGAGTTTAAGGCTTTTGTAGAAAATCAAACAGAAAAGAAAATAAAGGTATTGAGAACAAATAATGGTGGAGAATTCTGCGGAAATGAATTCGAAGAATTCTGTAAGAAGTGTGGCATAGAAAGAAAGAAGACTACTCCATACACTCCTCAACAAAATGGAGTTACAGAAAGGATGAACAGGACACTGATGGGAAAATAAAGGATCATGCTCAACAGTGTCGGGTTAGGACAAGAATTATGGGAAGAAGCAGTGGGTTTAGCATGTTACTTGGTCAATCGATCGCCTTCATCAGCGTTGGATGATAAAAATCCACATGAGGTATGGTCTAGAAAGAAACCCTCTCTTCAACATCTTAGAGTGTTTGGTTGTGATGCTTATGTACATGTTCCAAAGGAAAATAGGAGTAAGCTGGATAAAAAGGCTGAAAAGTGTATCTTTATTGGTTATAAAGATGGTGTGAAAGGTTATAAGCTTTGGAACCCAGAAACCAAGAAGACTGTTTACATTCGAGATGTTGTTTTCAGAGAGGTACAAGATGTGTCCAAATAGGAATTCCTACCAACGCAAGATGAACCTGAGAAAATAGAGCTTGAGTTGGATGACACAAAATCTGAATCATCTGAATAAGAGGAAGAAAAATAAGAAGAAGAAGAACCTCATACCCCAATATTGAGGAGATTAGTGAGAGATAAAAGGAAACTAGAAAGGTATAGTCCACTTGATTTCCGTTCCAATTTTTCTTTATCTATTACTGATGATGATCCCAAAACTGTTAGGGAAGCAGTGAATTCAGAGGATAGTAAACTCTGGAAGAAGGCCATGGTTGAAGAAATGGATGCCTTGGATAAGAATGACGCATGGGATATAGTTGAGTTTCCAGCTAGATGAAAATCTATTGGTAGAAAATGGTTGTTTAAGAAGAAGTTTAATGCACAATGTAAAGTGGAGAAATACAAAGCTCGGTTAGTAGAAAAAGGTTATTCCCAGGTAGAGAGAATTGACTTGGTGATATTTTTTCTCCTGTTGCTAAGTTAACTTCTATTAGATTTGTTTTATCTATTGTTGCTTCTTTTGATATTGAAGTGGAACATATAGATGTGAATACAACATTATTACATGGGGATATGGAAGAAGAAATCTACATGATGCATCCAGAAGGCTTTGTAGTGAAGGGAAAAAAAGAGTTGGTCTGTAAGCTAAAGAAGTCACTATATGGTATGAAGCAATCACCTAGGATGTGGTACCAAAATTTTGACACATACATCCTTGGATTGGGATTTGTATGAAGTAGGGTTGATCACTGTGTATATTCCAAGAAGGTTGGTAATCACTTCATTTATGTAGTGTTGTATGTTGATGACATGTTGTTGGTAGGAAATAACATGAATGTTATCAAGGAGGTGAAATCACAACTATCCTCCAAATTTGGCATGAAGGATCTCAGTGCCGCTAACTTCATTTTGGGAATGGAGATTAAAAGAGATCTTGCAAATGGGAAACTCTGGTTGAATCAGAGAAAATATGTTGAGATAATATTGCAGAGGTTTAATATGCATGGAAGTAAACTGGTCAAGGTTCCTATTCCTATAGGTGTAAAGTTATATGTAGATCAGTGTCCCAAGACATAGGAAGAAGAAGAGGACACGTCCCATGTTCTGTATGCCAGTGTAGTTGGAAGTTTGATGTGTGCAATGGTCTGTACTAGACCGTACATTGCACATGCAGTGGGAGTTTTGAGAAGGTATATGTCAAAACCAGGGAAGTAGCATTGGACAACAGTAAAGAGGGTCTTTAGGTATCTTCATGGCACTACCATTTATGGATTGTGATACCAAGGAAATCCATGATTGGAAAGAGTGTTGGACATACATGGCTTTGTTGATGAAGACTGGGCTGGAGATCTGGATTGTAGAAGATCTAAAAGTGGGTATGTGTTTAACCTATTTGGAGGAGCAATCAATTGGATGAGAAAAAGATAGGTTGTAGTGACACTCTCAACTACATAAGCTGAATAAATGGCAGCCACTCATGAAAGCAAGGAAGCAGTATGGTTACAAATATTGTGTTCAGGAATTAGGTTGGTACAACAAGAAGTGAGATTAGATTGTGACAGTCAGAGTGCAATCTTCCTGGCAAAGAACCCAACTTATCATTCGAATACAAAGCATATTGATGTTCAATATCACTTTGTGAGAGACATGGTTGAGGAAAAGAAGGTGTTGCTGGAAAAGGTTGACACTTTGAAGAATGGTGCATATTCATTGACAAAGTCTGCGAGCACAAAAAATTTCTCCTTGTGTAGAGTAACAATGGGCATTGTTGCCCTGGATTGTTGACTATATAATCCCCTGGACCCCTGGATGCAAAGAAAACAACAAGTGGGAGAATTTTGGGTATGTGTTATATTCTTTGCATGTGTGTGTGTGGGCACGTCAGATATGGAAACTACGTCTAACAATTCCTCTAGATATGACGTCTGCGTCTGCATTTGGTCATTTTTTGCTATTGTTAGCGGATTTTTCTATTTTTAGCAGTTTTGTAAATTATAGCTGGTATCTACGGAATACCTAAATTATTGTTAGGAATTTTTTGCTATTGTTAGGAATTTTGCTATTGTTAGTTTTTGTAAATTATAGCTGGTATCTACGGAATACCTAAAAACATTTTATATATATTGTTTTTTTTTTGTTTGTTAATTTGTGCGGGACCTGTTGGCTACGCAATTAACCTATGGCTTGAGAAAACGCAACTCAGGGGCATCTAAGCCGTCAAAATCACCCGGGGATCGCACCCGGCCTGAGCCACACCAACCCTTAACATGGTTGGACTTTTTGTCGCCGCAGGTTTCGAACCGGTGACTTTAACATCAAGGAGTGGCTTAACAACACACTTCGTCACCGACTGTCCTACACCTCGGGGACTCATTTTATATATATTGTATAGTGAATGGTGAAATTCAATATATGAATATAAGAAAGGTTTTCCTGGTTGAGGGTTTCTGGTATAAAATCTTTGTGTACTCTGTGTATGAGCCATTGATTAAATTTTTTTTTGCTTAAGAATCTATATGCATTGCTTTACTTCACAGGTTTAAAACTTACAAGAACAATCCTAGAAATCATCCCATTTATGTCTTTGGTGAAGATATTGGTTATTGTATCCTATCAATGAATGATAATTATAATGAATCTCTTGTACCTGCAGATCCTCTTGTAAGTTCATTTGAAGAGATAGATGGTATTTGGAAAATTCCTTTTTATGGGTCATTCAAAAAAGGGAGTGGGGTTGTTGTAGTGTTCATTTCTCCCACCCCCAAAAAAGCAAAATTCCTACGAGCTATAATTTGAGGCCACCAATAATGTATTTGAATATGAATTTCTAATTTTAGGCTTGAAGGGAGCTAGAAAAATTAAAATTACCAAGTTGGTGGAATTTGATATTCACATTTGATGCTACAAAAAATCAATGGTTTCTACCAAACAAGACATCTAGGATTGAGGTCATACAAAAATCAGGTATGGGATATGACTGATAATTTTTATAAAGATTTCAATATCTTTGTTGTCTTAAGAGAATTCAATTGTCTAGTTGATTCCTTAGTAGTAGAATTTAGTACTTTCAAACCACCAACCATCCCCAAGTTAAGTATGAAATCGAGATGAGGTATAGACCATCCATCCCTAATAATATCAAATACTATAATTTTTTTGAAGATCACCATCAAATCAAAACGTTCATGGAGGTGATAGATAAGTTTGAAAAAACTCAGATTAATTTATATGATGAAGAAGAGACCAAACAAGTGATTTTGGAAGAAATTAAAGAAATCCATGAATTAAGTAATTACATGGTTGAGCATAAAGTCCTGCAACTGAAGAATACTTTTATTCCAAAAGTGTCGGTAAGTTTGGAACAATTGTTTGATAGAAATGATGTACTTGTTAAGCTAAATTTCCTTCCCAAGGATGACACTGTTATGGAATGTAATATAGGGATAGAAAAATAACCTAAATACTGTTAAGAACCAAATATCAATATAGCATAGAAAAACCCTAGAATAAGTATTCAAATCCTTGAAAAAAGAGATAAATTTAGATAATAAGCCTCTTCGAGGGGGACACCTCTTTATGCCCACATAAACGTACAATTACAAGATGATTCAAAATGAAAATGTCTCCTTGGTATATATAGGAGACTAGGAGGTATAATTACAACTAATGGCCTAAATCTGACATAAAAAAAAATAACATTACTAATATAATATGCCCCAATTAAGGGGTAATGAGCCACTATTTATAGCTTAACATGCACGTCCCTTTGAGACAAGTGTTGTCCACAATGCTTGAGTAACTCTGGATGCTTTTGTATAAAAGACTCATCTTCCCAAGTGGAATCTTCAATCGATAGTTTCCTCCATTTAATGAGATACTATGAAATGGATCTATTCCTCAACTGGCGAATTCTCGTGTTAGTGATGGATTCATGCTCCAATATGATTTTTCCTTCCTCGCAAGTTCTGGAAATATTGTTTGAACTGGGATCTTGTCACCTATAAACTTCTTTAAGAATGAAACATGGAAAAGTGGGTGTACTCATGAATATGCAGGCAAGTCTAATTTGTATGCCATAGTAACAATATTTTGCAACACCTTATATGGGCCATTGTACTTTGGTGATAATTTATTATCCTTATTGGCTTGCTTGAGGGACATCTGTTTGTATGGTTATAGTCTTAAAAACACCCAATCCCCTACTTCAAAACTTTTTTCACTACGATGTTGATCTTCTTGTTGTTTCATACGATTTTGCGCCATGGTCAGGTTGTCCTTTAATATTTGGAGAACTTGTTGTTGATACTCGATGTGATCTTCCACTGCTTGAACCTTAGATTTTTATTTTAGAAAAGAAGTGATGGAAGGAGGGTGGTATCCATAGAGTGCCATAAATGGTGTCATTTTTTTTGCAGTATGAAAGGAAGTGTTATACCACCATTATGCCAAGGGTAACCATTTGAACCATTATGTTTGTTTATCAGAGACAAAGAAATGAAGGTAGACTTCCATACATTTGTTCACTATCTCGGTTTTTCCATCAGATTGAGGATGATAGGATGAGCTATGAGCCAATAGAGTACCCAAACAAGAAGATAATTTTGTCCAAAAACGTCCAATGAAGATGGGATCTTTGTCACTTACAATAATCTTTGGGCTGCCATGTAGCTTTTGAACTGTGTCCATGAATGCGGTGGCAACTGTACTAGCTTTGAAAGGATGTGAGAGTGCACAAAAGTGTGCGTACTTGGTCAGTCTATCAACAGTCACCATGATGAAACTCTTTCCTTCAGACTTCGGTAACCTTGTGATAAAATCCATGGAAACCTCCTCCCAACGTTGACTTGGGATGGCTAATGGTTGTAAAATACCCGAGGTATTAATTGTTTCCACCTTATTTTGTTGGCAAACCAAACATTCTGCCACAAACCTTTGAACATCATTTTTAAGGCCATCGCAAAAAAATTCCTTCTTGACCCTATGGTAGGTTTTTAAAAATGTCGAGTGCCCTCCTACTGGAGAGGTGTGCAATTCCAATAGTACCTTTTGTTTGAGTTGGGATTTATTACATAAATATAAGCGATCTTTGTACCATAGTGAATCATTTTTCCATGTAAATGTATCTGATGTACTGGAATCCTGTTGCATCCTTTGAATGAGAGCCCACACTTTTTCATCATTCTTCCATTCATCCCTTATATTATCCAATCGGGTTGGATGATCGAGATAGCGCAGAGAAAGGCCTCAACATCTTCATCCTTTATTGAGAGTGCATCTACCACAACATTTTTCTTCCCTTTTTTTATAAACGATTTCAAAATCATAACCCAATATCTTGGTTACCCATTGTTGTTGTTCTTCTGAAGATAGTATTTGTTCCAAGAAGTATTTAAGGCTATCATGATATGTTTTTATCTTGAAGTTCCTACCTATTAGGTAAGGATGCCATTTCTTCAATTCATGTAGTATTTCCATCATTTCCTTCTCATAAATGGGTTTGTGTAAGTCCTTTCCCTTGAGTGGTTGACTTTCAAAAGCCAGGGGCCTTCCTTCTTGCATTAGGACAACACCAATTCCATTTCCTGAGGCATCACATTCCACAATAAAGGTTTTTGTGAAGTATGGAGTGGTCAAGACATGAGATTTTCACATCAAATCTTTAAGTTGTTCAAAAGCTTTAGTTTCCTTTGGAGTCCATGAAAATGCAGCCTTCTTAGTTAGTGTCGTTAAAGGTGCTTCTATTCTTCCATAGTGTCGCATAAACTTGCGGTAGTAACCTGTCAAACCCAAAAATCCTCTAAGATTCTTTAATGTTTTGGGAATTGGCCAGTCCATCATGGACTTAATCTTGTTAGGGTCTACCTTGACACCTTCATGAGATACAATATAACCCAAATACTCTACCTCCTTCACTCCAAAGAAACATTTGGATGGTTTGGCATATAGTTATTTCTCCTTTAGTAGTTGTAGCAACTTGTCAACATGTTTCACATGATCCCCCCAAGACTTTATATAGATTAGTGTATCATCAAAAAATACTAACACAAAATTTTGAAGAAAGGGTTTGAAAATGGAATTCATCAACCCTTGGAATGTGGAAGGTGCATTTGTAAGGCCAAAAGGCATGACCAAAAAATCATAATGGCCTTCATGAGTTCAAAATGTTGTTTTTGGGATATCTTCTTCCTTCATTCTAATATGATGATACCCTGAACGAAGATCCAACTTTGTGAAATATATTTCTCCATGTAGTTCATCTAACAATTCATCAATGATAGGAATGGGAAACTTATCTTTAATAGTGATCTTGTTGAGCTCTCTATAATCTGGACACATATGCCATGATCCATATTTCTTGAATACCATTACCACCGGTACAGAGTAA
Source organism: Picea engelmannii (assembly GCA_009831015.1). NCBI lineage: Eukaryota > Viridiplantae > Streptophyta > Pinopsida > Pinales > Pinaceae > Picea > Picea engelmannii. The sequence continues at coordinate 79,611 of ML781691.1, read as the reverse complement.
GAAATTTGGCTAGGTCTAATAATGCCAGCCTCTAAAATTTCTTCAACCATGTGCTCAATTTCACTCTTCTAGGCATAAGGGTATCTATATGGCCTGATGTTAGGAGGAACACTCCCAAGAATTAGGTGAATATCATGATCATGATTTCGAGTGGGTGGAATACCTTTGGGAATATCATCAAATACTTTGGAATGATTATCAATGATCCCCTGGAGATCTAGAGGAATAGATGGATTAGATGTTTGAAAATATAGTGAGCATAGTTGTGCAATAACACCTTGATGCCCCCTTTTCAATAATTTTTTTATGCCATTACATCTTATCACCTTACCGGGTTTCCCTGTGATACCTCTTTTTAGGACCATACAATGTACCTTTTTTCTCACACTTTTTGCTACCTTTACACCCTTGTTTCACTCACATTTAAACTCACATTCTCACCTTACCCTATCTTTCTAAAGGTATACAACATCTCTTCTCTTTACTATATGTTTAATTCGTTTTTCATATAATTTTACATTACTCTCGTACTTAACCATTGATCAGAAAGGTATAAGTGTTGAAACAGTTCGAACTGCAGATTAGCATTGAGGCCTGTTGCTGAAACACCCTGTGGTTGAAACAATCTGTGGACTATGCTGAAACAACAACTCACACAGAAGAAACTGTTACACTCTTCACGGTCTACAATGATGAAACAACAACTCATACAGAAGAAGCTGTTACACAGTCCATGGTCAACGATGTTGAAACAACAACTCACATAGAAGAAATTGTTACACAGTCCGTGGTCAACGATGATGAAACAACAACTCACACAGAAGAAGCTATTACACAGTCTATGGTCAACGATGTTGAAACAACAACTCACACAGAAGAAACTGTCACACAGTCCATGGTCAACGATGCTGAAACAACAACTCACACAGATTGACCACAATAGCCGCACCTTGAGCTAGCATTAACCATCAGACCAAGTTGTTGAAACAGTTAGAATGCAAATCCCATGTCTAAAACAACCTGCGATTTGCGATGCTGAAACAACATACAACAACAGTAAGAAGAAGACAAATAAATAAGTTGTTACTCCAGCCGCCACAACAACACCTCACTCAGCACTTGTAATAGCGTTCTGTTGCGGGAGACTAGGACATCCTATTCCAGTTTAGAAAGTCGATCTTACTAAGAATATGACTCAGATGTACACCTATAATTTGTTGATCAAATTGTATCGAATGGATTCTCCTCTTTAAATGAGAGGAAATCATCATTAGAGAGGATCTTCATATTCTTTTCTAGCTAAGAAATGATTTTACGGAGAGGGACGTGTTTCACTTCAAATTGTAATGTAACACAGTTGACAGATGAATAAAAGATTGTTCTGAGCATTTTCCTCTAGTCCCTTTCGCTTCAGGGGAATCTTGTGAGAAGGGAGGGCCCACCTTCTTCACAAGATTCACCCATTAGCTTTGTAGTGTGTTAGTATTATTTTTGTTCATGCTTTGATTAAATTCTATTTTGCTGAAACACTACTTTACTAAACTCTGTTTTGCTAAAACACTACTTTACGGAACTCTGTCTTGCTGTTACATTGTTTTCATATGATTCATGCTTGAGTAACTGTTAATCATTCTAGTTAGCAACCTTGCTTGGTGAATTTATGAAATCTTGATAATCAGAGACAGGTGTTGAAGGTTCCTGCTTCAGGAATAGGGTCATGTTCTCTGTTAGAGATAGTTAGCTTTCAGTGTATGGCAATTATTTTAATGAGTTCATGAAAGTGTGCTAATCCAAAATAGGTGTTGAAGGTTCTTGCCTCGGGAATATGGTCTTGTTCTATGTTAGAGATAGTTATCCTTTAGTGTGTGTCAATTATTTCAGTTAAGCAATGAGTTCATGAAGTGTGATGATCAGAGACAGGTGTTGAAGATTCCTGCTTTGGGAATAGGGTCCTATTCTCTGGTTACAGAATAGTTGGTCTTTCCTGTTGCAACATCTTGTTGTTATTTTAATGTAATCCATGATTCTTCAATTAATCATTTCTTTAAACTTTGAGCTCTGCAATAGGTGGGTTTCTTTCCTGTAATTCAAGTTAGAACTTTAGTTTGTTCAAGGCAAAGTGTGACTAATATATTTTTACTACAACTATAGGTTGCTTTTGATCTTGCGCATATATAGTGTGTGATTACCTTTGAAATAACAAACTTCCCTTGGTTGACAGTTTATGTAGCACTTGATTTTTTAGTTGATAAGCAATTATAATGACCAACATTTTGGCACCGTTGCCGGGGAAGGTAATTGTAGATTTCAAAAGCACTTATGATTTTTCAGATACAAAGATTGCATGAGAGGATGTGGAGACCCCAAAGACACTGACTCTACAGGTGGCAGGGGTAGAGGAAGAGGAGGAAGAAAGACTTATATTGATGAGATTATATCAAAGTCTGAATCTGTTGCTCAATGACCAAACCCTCAGAAACAAAAATCCCAGCGTTCATTTCAAGCCAACTTTGAAACGGGGAAAGAAGTTTGGAGTCCTGATACAGTCGAGAAACTAGCAGGAAACATTGAGGATAGAGAAAGTGCAGCAGGGGAGCAGACAGAAGAAAACATGGATGAGTACAATGAAGAATTGCATCATGAAGAACAGGCAGGTCCTGAAGGAGAGGTAAATGATGAAAACTCTTTCTCCACATTAGGATTTCCTATTGGTGATCTTCCTAGAGGGGTAGTCCCCATGAAGAACATTCCACTCTCAACACTACCTAAATTTCATGGTTTGTCTTCAGAAGATCCTGATGAGTTCCTTTTTGAGTTTGATATATTATGTAGAAGTTATGATTACATTTCCAATGCTCAAAAATTAAAACTGTTTCCAGCAACACTGAAAGGAAATGCACTAAGATGGTTCTTGAGTCTTAGAGGCCATGTAATCACAACATGGGACCAAATGAAATAGAAATTCCTGAACAAATACCAGGACTACTGCTGAACAAGAGAAAAAAGGGAGGAACTATTTAAGATGATGCAGAAAGAGGATGAAAATCTGGAGGACTTTGTAGAAAGGGTACAGTATAATCTACAAAGATCCAATCACCCCAATGTAAGTAAAGATATTCTTAAAACCATATTATTAAAAGGAGTAAGGGATGACTGTCTAGATATGCTGAATATGCTTGGAAAAGGGGACATATCTAAGGAATCATGCGATGAAATTGTTAACCTATGTAAAAAATGTTCAAGAGGAGCTTCAAGAAATAGATCAAATAGCAGGGACACCACATTTTCAAGAGTCCAAAAATAAGCTAGTGGGGGAGAAACAAGAGCCGAAATAGGTAATTTACTTGAAGGTTTTAAAACTGAAATGTTAAGCTCTTTTGCCTCACAAATTGACACCCTGCAGATTCAAAAGAATCAAGCAGAAGCAGAAGCAGCCCTGTCCATATTTTGTTCTATATGCAAAGACAAGCACCCACGAAGGGAATGTCCATTGGACAAAAAGCCAATCTACACCATCTGTGATAACGATCATGAAACTCAACAATGTCCATCTTTACCAGGGATCAAGGAAGCATTACAACCAACTGATGAAGAAGCTGAAGCTGTCTATCTGTTGACACAGAGAAGGCAATGGCAATCGCGGGGACAAGGTATGAATCCTAACATGCCATTTACATCTTCTAATCATTGGAATAACTATCCTTCTTTCAATCAAATGAGTTTCCCTCCCTATAATCAAATGCAATATCCAAATCAAATGAATTACCCACCCATGCAACAAACTAACCCACCCTTTGTTGATCCATTAATGTGGACTCCTTGGCCTCCACAACAACAACAACCATATTAGAACCAATGGAATCCAAATTGGAGAGGACAATAATCCCCCTTCCCAAATCAATCACCTCAATCACAATTTCTACAACCACTCTCCTTACCATCAGGTACTCCACCAAACAATCAAATGATGAGACCCCAGATACCTGTACAACCTAACCCTAACCCCAATAATAAAGTTGTGCAGTGCATTGATATTCATAACCAGCCTACACTTTCTCTTCTCCCTGCGCAATGCAATGATATTCATTTACGATCTGGGAGAATAGTAGAACCTACCATTGCCGATGTTACCTCTTCTGATAAAGAGGAAACAAAAGAGCATGATGTACCTGAAAAGGTACAATCATCCTCTAACAATGCTGCTGAAACAACAAAACCACCATTTCCTGAGCGTTTAGCTCTGACTAAAACGCATGAGCCACCTGCTTTCAATCTTCTAGGGGAATTACAAAATCTTTATGTCAAAATTCCTCTACTACAAGCACTCCGAGATGTACCAATCTATGCCAGGAGGATGCGAGACATTTTTGTTAAGAAGCTTGGTAGGAAAATTAAGGATCCCCTCACAGTCTATGTTATGGGTGACTTGTCTGCACTAATGTCAGGTAAAGCCCCCCCAGTTAAATATGGTGATCCCGGTCACCCTACCATCTTAGTACAAATTGGAGAAATGACAATCCCTCGCGTCCTGGTAGATTTAGGTGCCACTATCAATATTATGACTCTGGAAGCCTCACAAATGTTACAATTGCAAAATGAAACCAGAGACACCCCAACTATCCTAGAATTAGCTGATCGATCCACAATTAAACCAGAGGGATTCATTGAAGACCTAATTATCTCAGTGGAATCCTGGAATTATCCAACTGACTTTGTGGTACTACAACCTAAAATAAAGTTGGGGGGACACTTGTAACACCCCTCCTGGTTACGAACACAACTCTGAAAACAGGTGCAATTTTTTTATTTTTTTTTTGTTGTTGTTTATTTAAAGTGTGTGCGCACATGTAGAAGAAACAACCCCCTTGACCCTACGTCACCACTCGAACTAACAATATGCAAGTAAGACGAACACAATCAAGACGACCCGGAAATCACAGTGACAACAAGAAATAAACGCCCCTGGACATAAGGCGTGCAACTAGCAGCTGTAAGCAGAAAAAAAAGGACATCAGGTGTTAAGTACAATACCGTCACAGAATGGAAGAATCCAACAGTAGATTTTACTATTTCTGCACAGAAAAGAAGGGCTTTTAGTCTTATGTCTTCTCGAAGGAAGATTAGACAGGCTCCTGGCCGACTGCTCAGGCAGAAACTAATAAATCTTTTAGGGAGTCGCAGTAGTGGAAACTGTACCTTTAAACAACCCGAGACTACTGATACGGCTCAGAGTGTGTTGCAAGAGTGGAACTATGCCTTTAAACAGCCTGAGACTCTTGATATGGCACTTGATTCCTTCCACCGGATTTACACACAGACATAAATACTAAGCTACAAGAGGTGTCTATATCCCGCCCGACACAAACAGACTTCGTAATACAATACCACCAAGTACTACAAATTAGGGACAATCATGACCTCTACGAGAGACACAAGTCAGGAGGACTCAAAAATCGACCAACCACTATTGAGACCCGAAGACATCAATCAAGACCAATTGCTCCATTAATTATCATTAGCTGACGAAGACATTATCATAAGGTAAAAGACAATAATCTCAACCCCCATTATTTAGTTATAAGGTCATTTTGCGCTAATTCAGGAACAAGCAATAATCACAGCCGCATTTCATTTTTGCTAATCTCCATAATTGAGCAACGATATCAATACCATAACGGTAAACCCTCGAATCATTTACAATCTCCATATTTCTTGCCTTTCCTTCTAAATTATTACCATATATTTGAAATAACCTAACAATAATTGCAGTGCACTTTAGACCTTACCATTAGCACGTCAATTGAAATGAATAATCACCTTGCAATTTAAACATCATCACGAACCTTTCAATTTAAACAATATTAATAATCGAATCAACCATCATCGTTAACATTGCTACTTAAAACGAATATTATTATTGCAATTTTAACAATATTGCCATTGCAATTAAGCAATATTAATATTGCAGTTTAAGCTTCATCCTTAGCATTCAATTTAACGATATTAACATTAAATAAACAAGTTAACATAGCAGTTGAGCACCATCATCACATTGTAATTTAAACAATATCAACACTGTATTAACAAGGTTAACATGGTAGCTTAAGCACCATCATTACATTGCATTTTAAACAATAATAACGTTAAATTAAACAAGGTTAATCATGGCAGCTTACGCAACACTCTTATATTGCATTCTAAACAACAATAACATTAAATTAACCAGGTTAACATGGCTTCTTAAGCATCATCCTTATATTTCATTTTAAACAATAATAACTTTAACTTAAACAGGGTTAACATGGCAACTTAAGCATCATCATTTATTGCATTTTAAACAATAATCACATTAAATAAAACAAGGTCAACGTGGCTGCTTACACATCATCATTATATTGCATTTAAACAATAATGACATTAAATAAAACATGGTCGACGTGGCTTCTTAGGCACCATCATTACACCCCTGATAAACGAATAACAATGAGGAGCGCAAGGATAAAAACCAGGAGGAAGTTCTTATGGCCAGTCGTAGGGTAACTAGATTTTCCCTATTGCAGTTATACTATAACATATTCCCTTAAATAAAACCTATTTCTTCTAAAACGTAATCTTTTATTAAAGAGAACGGTGGTGTGTGCTTCAATAAATGCTTGTCCTGTAGCGATTCCAGATGGTTAGATGCGTCCCAGGGGTAAGGGATATTCTCAGCTCAGCGTTTAAAAGATACACGTAATGCACTGTCATTATTGCATTGTTTAACACCATACACGATTCTTGGTTTTAGCAACCGGCAATACCCTCCCCAATAACGACTAGTTAAGGCTCAGCGCGCCCAAACCACTCCCCAAGGCTCACACCAATCAATTATCTAAATGTCTCCTAAAATTTAAAACTGTAATAAGTTTCAAGATGTAAATGCGTAAACCTAAATCTAACTTCTGCCAGTAATTAAAACTTAGAATCTAGGGTTTCTCAGGACCCTTGCCCAGTGCGCAAGTCAGAGCCGCATAATCTATAGCCATAATTTACTACACTGTTATCTATAACTATGGACTGTCTCTAGCGAATTTTTAGACATGAGTTTTAAGGAAAATGATGCTATTTGAAAATTAATAATAATGAGTCATAACGCAAAGGATGGATGTATCACGATATGCATTGAAAAATGTTGTTGAAGTTATTTCAAATCTCCTCAGAATTGGCGTTTAGAAATCGGTATACCAGAACCAACCAGATTGGGCAATCACCCAACCACACATCAACAACAACCGTTATGCTCATGTGGATGAATGACACCTTGCAGAACACAGGAACAATGCTGGAAAGAGAAGTAGACAAACCTGAGTATTCGAATTCTAAATATACCTTGAAAACAAGAATATCCTTTAGTAGTCTGAAGCATTTAATGGGAACTTTTGAATATGGAAGACCATTTTGAAGGGAGGAGGAACAGACCTAAGAGAATTAGTTCTCGTCCAGGGGTTCTAATTAACCAGTAGCAAGCCACGGACCCAGCCAAAATGATGGACAACCAGAATGGATACGAATCTACCCTTCCAGGACACTCGCAAGCCTAACTCTAACGTTCTCTTATTAAATTAATGGTTCTAATCAGGCGAATGGCATCTAGCCATAAACTTTACAGTCTAAACTACCCTTGTCGCAACAAAACTACATTGAGTTATTTGGTAATGGTGGGATTTTTTTTTCGTTTTTCCTTACCTGTAAATGAGTCCGGACATAGAAGATGTAACACGATCAACACCATTTTTCTTATGTGGGTAGCCAAAAGTTTTAACCAGAGTTGCCAGAAGTTTTAACCAGAACAATCCTATGACAGACAATGATTCCAATCTCTCTATAGACCTGGTCGGATGCAGACTGCAATAATGATAAGCCATGTGATTCTCTCGGAAGGAGTGATGGAATTGGATAGTGGAAAACGAAAGCGCTAGAAACAAGCACTCGACGCCCAGCTCCCTCAGAGAGCACGCTTGGCTCACGCGTCTTACACAAGGACAATTTTAATGCAGAAAATTTTCATAAAATTTGCAAGACGAATTTAACCCAACATGCAGGGAAACATCACAAAACACGGCTGGGAAATGTAACCCTAACGCAGAGAAAATTTTTGGCCCACAAACGTTGATGTAAACCCGAAGCAATTTCTAATTTATTTACACAGTCCTGATTCGCCTAAGGGCGTGTACAAACTATTACACAGTTGTAGACTAAAAATTTCGCCATGCAGAATGAGAATCAACCTCACGCAACTAGCGCAATGAGAATAAAAATGAAAACATCAATGAAATCCAGAAGGTAACCGATAGCTCCTTTACATAGTCATAGAATAAATTTTAGGCCATCCAGAATGAGAATCAAACATTATGCAGACCAGAGTGATGGAAATAAAATAAAAACATTACCACAGTCCAGGAAGTAAACAATAACTAGTTACATTGTCTTTCATTCTACCGAAGGGAATACCTTTGCATGCTTGCCTCCTCTGAATGTTGTCCGCGCGCTCCGTGCAATCCTGCTCCATGCCGACCATAGAGGACTCACCGGTACCTCCCAGCCAAACCCTAGGGGTAATATCCTTCCCCCTTAGCCCCCCGAGCCGCAAAGGGGCCACACACACATCCAGACAGTAGCCTAGCTTCTCAACTCGCCTCCAAGGCTGAGCTACCACTCAAGTCAGCTGAGAAATCCCCCAACTCCTACAAGCAATCAGTCCAGTCTCTAGTCTGGCAGCATAACCATACCAATAGCTGGAAAAAAAAGGTCCCTTCTTTCCCCCTCCCCGTTTCTTTTATCCAGTCTCAAACTCTAAATCCTCTTTCTTTTAGGTTTCCCCCCCCTTTTCCTTTTTATTTTCTTATGTTTCTTTGTTTTATTTTTTTATTTTTTATTTTTTTTTAAAACTCAAAGATCAAGTGCGCTCATTAATAATTCCCTTTTATTTTTACATGCGTAAATTTTATTAATGGTAGAGGCGGTAGGGATTAATAAATTACAGAAAGAGAATCCATTTATCATTTTCGTTATTCTATAAATTTAAGATTAAGGAATACACGACAATTTGTTTATAATATATGTATATATATTTTCATTTTTTTTCTATTTAAGCATGCATTCATCATAGTAATTTATCATTATCCATCATTTAAATTCACCATTAATATATATATATATATATATAGGATAATGAGAGATTAAGGTGATGACAAACATGTATATGGGAAAAGTAAATGTATTACATAAACAGAATAATGAGGAATTAAGGGGAGAGATGGTCATTTAGTAATGTGAACTGGACATGAAAAAGGGAGATGGATACTGGAAGATTAAGGTGATGGAGGATAGTTTAATAAAGTAGACATGGATAATGANTTAGGAATCAATTTTTTTTTTGCAAGTTTTAAAACTATCAGGTTTCCTTTAACACTTACCCTCATTATCGCCCCAAGAATTTCATGAAGACCAACTATTACTTAGGTGGGTTTTTGTTTAATTTGTTATTTTTATTCCAGGGTCTACTCTTAGGGTTAGACTAAATTTTACTCTAACAGTTTTTAGACTTGTGCTAGATTCTGAACTGGGCGTCACTGGGTTAGGGAAGTTGTTTAGGAATATCTTAAAGCGTTAAGGTATTAGGGCTATTAGGTTTGTTTCCTTCATCCCCATCAATGCGACGTGCCCTTCATGACGCACCACGTGCTCCAAGGGTGCCACCCACTTCTCGTGTTTCTTTTGTGTGACGTGCCCTTCAGGATGCACCACATGCTCCAAGGGTGCCACTCGCCAACTAGACTGATTGGTAGACATCTATAACCCCTGGAGTCAACATTCCACTAGGTGAACTTGTAGGAGACTAAGGGTTCTAAGGAATAAGGCCCTCGCCTTATTGCGCGCCCCTTAGAATCATCGTGAGCGACTGTTGCAGTCCGCCCTCATGGCATCGTGGATCCTCTCGAACTAGGTAATCGTTAACCTACAGTTCGATCCATGGCGAGAGTGCTAGTAGGCGGTGGTAGGGCTACTGTCAACCCCTCTCCCTCAACCTCTCTAGAATCGTGTGTGGCCCCTTTACTCCATATGTGAGTCTGGTCGGCAAGCTATCATCAGCCAGAATCATCAACAATCATGTCAGAAAGGTCAACATCAAATCATCAAATCAAATGAAACATCATAGTAAACATATCAACCCAAAAGAACACTCCCTGACTCAGCCCGGAGTCCAAGGGGATTCTACCGATGCATCTGCATCCTCAAGGTCAAAGACCCTACACACTCAATAAAACTGAGTCAATAGCATCTGTTGAAATCAAGTAGTAACACATCATGTCATCTGTCAATCACATCATAATCAAGTATAAATGGTCTAACATCATAAAAGTCCAGATCACTTGCAAGAAAGTGTCCTCAAATAATATGTTTTCTCAGTGCGCCAGAGCGGGATGTTACATACACCCCCTCTTGGGCTAAAATTCATCCCGAAGTTTCTCAGTATAAATGCATAAATAAAGTATCACAGTGTCATAAGTCTATCTATCAAACAAAATTGGAAACTGCTGACGCATATCATATGCATCCTCCCAGGTCGGCGAGTGCAGACTATAATTGTCCCACTGGACCTTGACCTGATCTATCGTTCGACGTCGTAACTGTCGAACACGATGATCTAAGATGCGGACCGGCTCAGCCATGAGCGCTCCCTCTTCCAATACTTGCAAGGAACTCAGGTCAATCACATGTGTAGGATCGCTAATATAATGTCTCAAAACAGATACATGAAAAACATCGTGCATACGCCTCAAAGAATCAGGCAAGGCTAGTCGATAGGCCACGGGCCCCTTTCTCTCCACAATCTCGAAGGGTCCCATGAACCTAGGAGAGAGTTTAGCTACCCTTCTAAACTTGATCAAACTCTTATGCGGTTTAACCCACAAGAAGACTCGATCGCCGACCTCGTAACTACGGTCGACTCGGTGCACATCGGCATAACTCTTCTGTCGATCCTGCGCTTCTTTAATCCTTTGTCTTATGGTTTGCATCTGCTCTTCCATTTCTTGGATCGCTTCTGGTCCCACTAGGACCCTATCCTCAAGCCGATCCCAACTCAAGGGCGTCTGACACGGTCGCCCATAAGGAAACTCAAAAGGCGCCATCTTAATGGTGCTCTGGTAACTGTTGTTGTAAGCGAACTCTACTAGAGGCCAGAATTCCTCCCAATGCTTTTGTTGGTCCGTCACGTACATGCGCAACATGTCTTCCAAGGTTTGGTTCGTTCGTTCAGTCTGCCCGTCAGTCTCTGGGTGATACGCAGTACTAAAATTAAGTTGGGTTCCCAAGGCCTCTTGGAAACTCGTCCAAAATCGTCCAGTAAACATCGATCCTCGATCGGATATAATCTTTTTAGGCACGCCATGCAGCCTCACAATATCACTGATGAAAACTCTCGCTATGTCAGGTGCCTGATACGTCGTACACACCGGAATAAAGTGAGCACTCTTCGTCAGAGTGTCTACTACTACAAAAATCGAGTCATGTCTCCTTGTCGTCAGTGGAAATCCAACAATAAAATCCATCGAAATAACTTCCCATTTCGATTCCGAAATGGCATGTGGTTGAAGTAACCCTGCCGGGTGTCTATGTTCAGCCTTTACCTGCTGACACTCTAGACATCTAGCCACAAAGTTGACTATGTTGGCCTTCATTCCTTTCCAAAAGAATAAGGGTTTAAGGTCTGCCCTCATCTTCGTGACTCCTGGGTGAGCCATGTAAACTGCTCTATGAGCCTCGCTCAGGATCAACATCCTCAACTCGTCGTTAGGCAGTACGTAAATCCAATGAATATCCCTCATATAACCCATCGTTATCCAATGAATATCCCTCATATCGTGGTACCGTCATCGTGTTTTGTCCGATAAAATCCTTGACTTCCCTGTACCAGTCATCATCACGCTGTAAGGTGAGAATATTTTCATGTAGATTCGTTTGAAGAGGTAATACTAAAAATATGCATGGTCTCTGACTCAAAGCATCCACCACTTGGTTCACTGTTCCCTTTATGTAAGTAATCTTGAAGTCGTATTCGCTAAGCAATTCCGACCAACGCCGTTGTCGCGCGTTCAGGTCGCTTTGCATAAAAATGTGTTGTAATCCACAATGATCAGTCTTTAATTCAAATTTTTGTCCCACAAGGTAGTGTCTCCAAACCTTCAAGGCATATACGATGGATAATAACTCCAAATCGTGCGTCGCGTAGTTCTCCTCATGCCTTCTCAGCTTCCTCGAAATGTAAGCAATCACTCGTCCGTCCTGCATCAAGACTCTGCCTAAACCTTCCTTGGATGCATCAGTGCATACCAAGAAGTTTGCGTCCATGTCAGGGACCTTTAGTATCGACACGGTTGTCAACAACTCTTTAAGCCTCCGAAATTCTTCCGCGCATTTCTTGGTCCAAACAAACTTCTTGTTTTTCTTCTGCAATTCCGTGATCGGATTTGCTATCTTCGAAAAACCCTCGACAAACCATCGTTAGTATCCTGCTAATCCCATAAAACTACGCACTTCTGTGACATTCGTTGGCGCAGGCCATTCCATAATAGCCTCAACCTTGGCTGGATCCACGGCGATACCTTCGCCAGAGATGACATGCCCTAAGTAGTGAATCCTCGATTGGTAAAAAGAGCATTTGGACAACTTCCCATACAATTTGTGTTCTCGTAAACATTGTAGTACCAAGCGCAAGTGCTTGTCATGCTCCTCCGTCGTCCGAGAGTAGATCAAAATATCATCAATGAATACTTGGACGAACTTGTCCAAGTACTCGCGGAACACCCCGTTCATCAAACTCATGAATACCCCTGGGGCGTTTGTCAGTCCAAATGGAAAAACAATAAACTCGTAATGTCCAAATCTCGTCTTAAAGGCGGTCTTAGGAATGTCATCCTCCTTGATCCGCAACTGGTGATATCCGGATCGCAAATTGATCTTGGAGAACACCATCGCACCCTTCATTTGATCAAACAGATCATCAATTCTTCGTAAGGGATACTGATTCTTGATCATAGCCTTGTTCAGTTGATGGTAGTCAATGCAAAGCCTCCACGATCCGTCCTTCTTTCGAATAAAAATAACTGGTGCACCCCACGGTGACACACTAAGACGTATCAGTCCCAGGTCCAAAAACTCCTTCAATTGCATTTTCAACTCTTGCAACTCCGGGGTCAACATCCGATAAGTCATTCTTGCTATCGGTTTGGTTCCCAGTTTCAGGTCTATGGTAAACTCCAGTTCCCTTTTCGGCGGCATCCCCGACAACTCTTCTGGAAATACGTCTGCAAATTCCTTCACCACCGGAAGGTGTTCTAGACCTTCCGCTACTCCCTTCTCGTTTAGCGTGAGGATCACACAAAGTTTTCACCCCTTGCGCATATTCTTCCGTAACTGTAAGGAAGAGACGAACCGTAGGGAAACTCCCTGGTTTCGTCCTACAATCACACATCTCTGTCCTTCGTCATCAACCAATCTCAACCATTTCGTCTTACAGTTGAGTATCGCCTCATGCGTTTCCAACCAATCCATACCGATCACGACGTCATACGATCCTAAGGTCGTGACGTACAAGTTGACCCTTGTGACAAACTCTCCTAGGTTAAGGGCACAGCCCGTAACCTTTCCTCCAACCTTCTATTTGGCTCCCGAAGCCATCTCCACGAAGTTAAACTCATCCCGTTCGACTGCCTTTACCTTAATCCTTTTTAGCACTGCACTAGAAATGAAACTCTCAGTAGCTCCTGGGTCTATCAAAACACTAAGGGTCTAGTCAGCGACAATACCTGTCATCTCGAGCACAGTCCACTGGTGCTCTGCCTGGCGGTTATTCACCGCTGCATGAATCCGATGGGCCTTGCCCATATCTCCCATGGTAGCGGGTCCTGCTGATCCGGATGTCCTGGTCCTCTCCATAGGACAGTTGCGTTGGTAGTGTGGCTCCTCACACGTCCAACACCCCTTCTTCGGCCCAGTAGTCCTGGTACCCGAAGTAGAAGATGACTGCCCACCGGCCTGAAAACCTGGTCTGTTCTGCTGAACAGGCCTAAACTGCTGCTGCTGTGGGCGACGCTGCTGCTACTGCGGTGGTCCTCGATAAGGTGTCCGCTGCTGAGGCGGCGGTCGTCGAGTTGTAGTGAACGTGGATCCCCTCTGGAAGCCACGATGTCCTGGCGTATGTCTCGCTGGTGTCTGATGCCGCGACGCACCAGATGAACTCTTCCCTGCGGGTCTCGCTGGAGTCCTGGTCTGACCCCCGCTGATAAGCTCCTCCTCTGATATGAGGGCCTTTTGGACAGCGTCGTGCAAGGTTTGAGGCATCAAGATCCTAACCTTTGCACGCAGACTATCGTTAAGGCCAAACACGAACCTGTTGACTTTGAGCTTCTCAGTGTTAAGGTGTGGAGCATACCAGAGCAACTCCATAAAACGTGCCTCGTACTCGGGCACCGTACGACCTTCCTGTCGTAACGCATTGAACTCATTGAGCTGGTGCTCAATGAATTCCTCTGAAAGGTACCTCTCTCGGAACCGTTCCTCGAACAGTTCCCATGACACGTCTTCCACGGCCATGTTCAGCTGCGGCAGGAGCATCTTCCACCATAGAAGAGCGCTCCCCTTCAGTTGAAAGACCGCCATGTGGACCTTCATGTTGGAGGTATAATCGTGAAGTGCAAAGCACATCGCCATATTATCCAACCATGCCTTGGCGGTTGCGCCGTCTGGGGCACCAAAGAACTCAGAAATTTTACCTTCTCGAGTTCACGGTGAATGCTACCTGTAACGGCCTATGCGCGCGGTGTAACCTCAGGGGGTGCCGGTGCCCTGGCCTCATCTCTGTCCAAACGGTTGATCAGAGCCTTGGACATGCGCTGAAAGGATCTCATCATCCCAATAAAATCACCAACTGCTATCTTCTCCTGTCCGAGAAACTGCTCGCCTTCCTGGGGGTTAGACCCCTCAGGCGTGGATGCTGTTGGAGGCGTCTCGCCTCCTCCCCTAGCACCCCGTCGTCTGCCTCCGCGGCGTCCTCTAACCATAATTACCTGTACACACACAATCAACTTGATCAACAACAATATAGTAAAACCAACTCACGTCTACGAAAGCCATAGCGAACCCCAAGTCACAGGTCGAACCCGCTCTGATACCATATGTAACACCCCTCCTGGTTACGACCACAACTCTGAAAACAGGCGCAATTTTTTTTATTTTTTATTTTTGTTGTTTATTTAAAGTGTGTGCGCGCGTGTAGAAGAAACAACCCCCTTGACCCTACGTCACCACTCGAACCAACAAGACGCAAGTAAGACGAACAAAATCAAGACGACCCGACAATCACAGTGACAACAAGAAATAAACGCCCATGGACATAAGGCGTGCAACTAGCAGCTGCAAGCAGAAAAAAAAGGACACCAGGTGTTAAGTACAGTACCGTCACAGAATGGAAGAATCCAACAGTAGAGTTTACTATTTCTGCACAGAAAAGAAGGGCTTTTAGTCTTATGTCTTCTTGAAGGAAGATTAGACAGGCTCCTGGCCGACTGCTCAGGCAGAAACTAATAAATCTTTTAGGGAGTCGCAGTAGTGGAAACTGTGCCTTTAA
Organism: Picea engelmannii; assembly: GCA_009831015.1. Lineage (NCBI taxonomy): Eukaryota > Viridiplantae > Streptophyta > Pinopsida > Pinales > Pinaceae > Picea > Picea engelmannii. The sequence goes on along the minus strand of ML781691.1, from coordinate 63,941 downwards.
AAAACCCAAGACTACTGATACGGCTCAGAGTGTGTCGCAAGAGTGGAACTGTGCCTTTAAACAGCCCGAGACTCTTGATACGGCACTAGATTCCTTCCACCCAATTTACACACAAACATAAATACTAAGCTACAAGAGGTGTCTATATCCCGCTCGACACAAACAGACTTCGTAATACAATACCACCAAGTACTACAAATCAGGGACAATCATGACCTCTACGGGAGACGCAAGTCAGGAAGACTCAAAAATCGACCAACCACTATTGAGACCCGAAGACATCAATCAAGACCAATTGCTCCATTAATTATCACTAACTGACGAAGACTTTATCATAAGGTAAACGCCAATAATCTCAACCCCCATTATTTAGTTATAAGGTCATTTTGCGCTAATTCAGGAACAAGCAATAATCACAACCGCATTGCATTTTTGTTAATATTCATAATTGAGCAACGATATCAATACCATAATGGTAAACCCTCGAATCATTTACAATCTCCATATTTCTTGCCTTTCCTTCTAAATTATTACCATATATTGAAATAACCTAACAATAATTGCAGTGCACTTTAGACCTTACCATTAGCACGTCAATTGAAACGAATAATCACCTTGCAATTTAAACATCATCACGAAGCTTTCAATTTAAACAATATTAATAATCGAATCAACCATCATCGTTAACATTGCTAATTAAAACAAATATTATTATTGCAATTTTAACAGTATTGCCATTGTAATTAAGCAATATTAATATTGCAGTTTAAGCTTCATCCTTAGCATTCAATTTAACGATATTAACATTAAATAAACAAGTTAACATAGCAGTTGAGCACCATCATCACATTGTAATTTAAACAATATCAACACTGAATTAACAAGGTTAACATGGTAGCTTAAGCACCATCATTACATTACATTTTAAACAATAATAACGTTAAATTAAACAAGGTTAATCATGGAAGCTTACGCAACACCCTTATATTACATTCTAAACAACAATAACATTAAATTAACCAGGTTAACATGGCTTCTTAAGCATCATCCTTATATTGCATTTTAAACAATAATAACTTTAACTTAAACAGGGTTAACATGGCAACTTAAGCATCATCATTTATTGCATTTTAAACAATAATCACATTAAATAAAACAAGGTCAACGTGGCTGCTTACGCATCATCATTATATTGCATTTAAACAATAATGACATTAAATAAAACATGGTCGACGTGGCTTCTTAGGCACCATCATTACACCCCTGATAAACGAATAACGATGAGGAGCGCAAGGATAACAACCAGGAGGAAGTTCTTATGGCCAGTCGTAGGGTAACTAGATTTTCCCTATTGCACTTATACTATAACAGATTCCCTTAAATAAAACCTCTTTCTTCTAAAACGTAATCTTTTATTAAAGAGAACGGTGGTGTGTGCTTAAATAAATCCTTGTCCTGTAGAGATTTTAGATGGTTAGATGTGTCCCGGGGGTAAGGGATATTCTCAGCTCAGCGTTTAAAAGATACACGTAATGCACTGTCATTATTGCACTGTTTAACACCATACACGATTCTTGGTTTTAGCAACTGGAAATACCCTCCTCAATAACGACTAGTTAAGGCTCAGTGCGCCCAAACCACTCCCCAAGGCTCACACCAATCAATTATCTAAATGTCTCCTAAAATTTAAAACTGTAATAAGTTTCAAGATGTAAATGCGTAAACCTAAATCTAACTTCTGCCAGTAATTAAAACTTAGAATCTAGGGTTTCTCAGGACCCTCGGCTAGTGCGCAAGTCAGAGCCACATAATCTATAGCCATAATTTACTACATTGTTATGTATAACTATGGACTGTCTCTAGCGAATTTTTAGACATGAGTTTTAAGGAAAATGATGCTATTTGAAATTAATAATAATGAGTGATAACGCAAAGGATGGATGTATCACGATATGCATTGAAAAACGTTGTTGAAGTAATTTCAAATCTCCTTGGAATTGGCGTTTAGAAACCGGTATACCACAACCAACCAGATTGGGCAATCACCCAACCGCACATCAACAACAGCCGTTATGCTCATGTGGATGAATGACACCTTGCAGAACACAGGAACAATGCTGGAAAGAGAAGTAGACAAACCTGAGTGTTCGAATTCTAAATATACCTTGAAAACAAGAATATCCTTTAGTAGTCTGAAGCATTTAATGGGACCTTTTGAAGACGGAAGACCATTTTGAAGGGAGGAGGAATAGACCTAAGAGAATTAGTTCTCGTCCAAGGGTTCTAATTAACCAGTAGCAAGCCACGGACCCAGCCAGAATGCCGGACAACCAGAATGGATACGAATCTACACTTCCAGGACACTCGCAACCCTAACTCTAACGTTCTCTTATTAAATTAATGGTTCTAATCAGGTGAATGGCGTCTAGCCGTAAACTTTACAGTCTAAACTACCCTTCTCGCAACAAAACTACACTGAGTTATTTGGTAATGGTGGAATTGTTTTTTCATTTTTCCTTACCTGTAAATGAGTCCGGACACAGAAGATGTAACACGATCAACACCATTTTTCTTATGAGGGTAGCCAGAAGTTTTAACCAGAGTTGCCAGAAGTTTTAACCAGAACAATCCTATGACAGACAATGATTCCAATCTCTCTACAGACCCGGTCGGATGCAGACTGCAATAATGATAAGCCATGTGATGCTCTCGGAAGTAGTGCTAGAATTGGATAGTGGAAAACGAAAGTGCTAGAAACAAGCACACGACGCCCAGCTCCCTCAGAGAGCACGCTCGGCTCACGTGTCTTACGCAAGGAAAATTTTAACGCATAAAATTTTCATAAAATTTGTAAGATGAATTTAACCCAACACACAGGGAAACATCACAAAACACGGCTGTGAAATGTAACCCTAACGCAGAGAAATGTTTTGACCCACAAACGCTGATGTAAACCCCAAGCAATTTCTAATTTATTTACACAGTCCAGATTCGCTTAAGGGCGTGTACAAACTATTACATAGTTGTAGACTAAAAATTTCGCCATGCAGAATGAGAATCAACCTCACGCAACCAGCGCAATGAGAATAAAAATGAAAACATCAACGCAATCCAAAAGGTAACCGATAACTCCTTTACACAGTCATAGAATAAATTTTAGGCCATCCAGAATGAGAATCAAACATTATGCAGACCAGAGTGATGGAAATAAAATAAAAACATTACCATAGTCCAGGAAGTAAACAATAACTAGTTACATTGTCTTCATTCTACCGAAGGGCATACCTTTGCCTGTTTGCCTCCTCCGAATGTTGTCCGCGTGCTCCGTGCAATCCTACTCTGTGCCGACCGTAGAGGACTCACCGGTACCTCCCAACCAAACGCTAGGGGTACTCTTCTTCCCCCTTAGCCCCCTGAGCTGCAAAGGGGCCACACACAATCCAGACAGTAGCCTAGCTTCTCAGCTCGCCTCCAAGGCTGAGCTACCACTCAAGTCAGCTGAGAAATCCCCCAACTCCTACAAGCAATCAGTCCAGTCTCTATTCTGGCAGCATAACCATACCAATAGTTGGAAAAAAAGGGTCCCTTCTTTCCCCCTCCCCCTTTCTTTTATCTAGTCTCAAACCCTAAATCCTCTTTCTTTTAGGTTTTCCCCCCTTTTTCCTTTTTATTTTCTTATGTTTCTTTTTTTTATTTTTTTATTTTTTATTTTTTTTTTAAACTCAAAGAGTAAGTGCGCTCATTAATAATTCCCTTTTATTTTTACATGCGTAACTTTTATTAATGGTAGAGGCAGTAGGGATTAATAAATTACGAAAAGAGAATCCATTTATCATTTTCGTTATTCTATAAATTTAAGATTAAGAAATACACGACAATTTGTTTATAATATATGTATATATATTTTCATTTTTTTTCTATTTAAGCATGCATTCATCATAGTAATTTATCATTATCCATCATTTAAATTCACCATTAATATTAATATTAATATATA
>ML781691.1:27295-59630 GCA_009831015.1 Picea engelmannii | reverse complement strand
TTTTTTTTTTTTTTTGAAATTTTCTTTATGTTACACTACGAAGGTGATGTCATTCTCCCACCGGTTAGGAATCAATTTCTTCTTTGCAAGTTTTAAAACTATCAGGTTTGATTTAACACTTACCCTCATTATCGCCCCAAGAAGTTCTTGAAGACCAACTATTACTTAGGTGGGTTTTTGTTTAATTTGTTATTTTTATTCCAGGGTCTGCTCTTAGGGTTAGACTAAATTTTACCCTAACAGTTTTTAGACTTGTGCTAGATTCTGAACTGGGTGTCACTGGGTTAGGGAAGTTGTTTAGGAATCTCTTAAAGTGTTAAGGTCTTAGGGTTATTAAGTTTGTTTCCTTCATCCCCATCAATCCGACGTGCCCTTCAGGACGCACCACGTGCTCCAAGGGTGCCACCCGTTTCTCGTGTTTCTTTTGTGCGACGTGCCCTTCAGGATGCACCACGTGCTCCAAGGGTGGCACTCGCCAACTGGATTGATTGGTAGACATCTATAACCCCTGGAGTCAACACTCCGCCAGGTGAACTTGTAGGAGACTAAGGGTTCTAAGGAATAAGGCCCCCGCCTTATTGCACGCCCTTTAGAATCATCATGAGTGACTGTCGCAGTCCTCCCTCATGGCATCATGGATCTTCTCGAACTAGGTAATCATTAACCTACAGTTTGAGCCACGGTGGGAGTGCTAGTAGGTGGTGGCAGGGCTGCTGTCCACCCCTCTCCCTCAGCCTCTCTGGAATCGTGTGTGGCCCCTTTACTCCATATGTGAGTTTGGTCGGCAAGCTATCGTCAGCCTGCATCATCAACAATCATGTCAGAAAGGTCAACATCAAATTATCAAATCAAATGAAACATCATAGTAAACATATCAACCCAAAAGCACACTCCTTGACTCAGTCCAGAGTCCAAGGGGATTCTACCGATGCCTCTGCATCCTCAAGGTCAAAAACCCCGCACACTCAATAAAACTGAGTCAATAGCATCTGTCAAAATCAAGTAGTAACACATCATGTCATCTGTCAATCACATCATAATCAAGTATAAATGGTCTAACATTATAAAAGTCCAGATCACTTGCAAGCAAGTGTCCTTAAATAATAAGTTTTCTCAGTGCGCCAGAGCGGGATGTTACAATACCCTCTAATTTTGGGCAGGCCTTGGCTAGCCACAACAGATGCTTTTATCAGCTGTAGATCAGGTTCAATGACAATGTCCAATGGTTACAAAACTAAACAGCTTACCCTCTACCCTCATGCTACACCCTTGATTAATAATGGTAATTTGGTATGGGTAGACTTCGATGATCAACTTACTCAACCCATCTTGACTATCGAACAAGCTCTAAGCCTTAAAGATGCCACTAAGGATGAAGTAATTAATAACTTTATGTGTGAACCCTCCTCTGTGACTCCAGAAACTCATAACCAACTAGCTGCATTGTTGGAGTCAGATAATCAGGAAAGCCTTAACTTTGAAAACCCACCCCAAACATCTGCCACCATCTCTTCTAAAATCATACCAGTAGAAATTGAACCTGGAAAAACACTGAACATAAACCCTAACCTGACAGATGTTGAAACACAACAATTAATGAAGTTACTTCTGGAAAATAAAGAAGCATTCGCATGGGATTATACATATATGAAAGGAATCTCTCCCGAATTATGTACTCATCAAATATATATTAAGGAAGATTGTCGACCGATCTGCCAATCTCAACGACGAATGAACCCTAATTTAAGAGAAATCCTTAAAGAAGAACTTCAAAAATTGCTCAATGCAGGGTTTATATATCCTATATCAGATAGTGAATGGGTTTTCCTGTTGGTAATAGTTCCTAATAAAAATGGGAAATGGAGAGTATGTGTGGATTATAGAGACTTAAATAAAGCTACTCAAAAAGACCACTTTCCATTACCATTCATTGATCAGGTGTTAGACAGTTTGTCAGGGAAGAAATTTTTCTCATTTTTAGATGGTTTCAGTGGGTATAACCAGATCAAAATTTCACCCCAAGATCAAGATAAAACCACTTTTACTAGCCCTTGGGGAACCTTTGCTTATAGAGTTCTCCCATTTGGACTATGTAATGCACTAGCAACCTTCCAAAGAACAGTTTTAGGAATCTTTTCTGATATGCTTAATGATTCTATGGAAATTTTTATGGATGACTTTACTCCTTATTGTGTTTCTTTTCAGGAAGCACTACAAAACCTTGAGAAAGTGCTTAAACGATGCATACAAGCCCAACTCTCCCTAAGTACAGAAAAATGTCATATGATGATGAGTGAAGGAATAGTGCTTGGACATTTTATCTCATCTCAAGCAATTTAGGTGGATCCATCCAAGATACAAGTCATTAAAGACCTTCCTACTCCCAAAACCCAAACAAAGGTAAGAAGTTTTCTAGGACATGATGGATACTACAAAAGATTTATCAAATTTTTTTTCAAAATAGCTTCTCCCCTGTTTGTGTTACTGATGAAAAATGATGAATTCAAATGGACTAATTCTTTCCAGGAAGCATTTAATACACTTAAACATTAGTTATCTACAGATCTTATTCTTAGAGGACCTGAATGGACACTTCCCTTTCATATATCCTCGGATTCTTCAGATACTGCAATAGGAGTTGTCTTGGGACAAGAAGAAAATCATTTCCCTTATGCTATTTATTTCATTAGCAAGAATATGACTCCTGCTGAACTCAATTATACAGTTACCGAAAAGGAATTCTTAGCAGCTATCTATGCTATTAATAAATTTAGACATTACATTACTGGCTACTCTACTCTTGTCCATACTGATCACTTAGCTATCAAATATTTAATGAACAAACCTATCACAAATGCTCGAGTCACCAGATGGTTACTATTACTGCAAGAATTTGATATTACAATTGTAGATAGACCAGGAAAAGAAAATGTATTTGTTGATTTTCTTTCTCGGTTAAAACCTGATGATGATAGCTCAGTAGATGATTCCTTCCCTGATGAATATCTATTTGCAGTATCTGCTCACTCACCTTGGTATGCAGACATCGCTAATTATTTGGTTGCAGGAAAGTTACCACCACACCTATCTCTCCGAGAGAAAAGAAGAATTATTCAACAAAGTGCTAGGTATAGCTGGATAAGTGGGTGTCTTTTCCACACAGGACCTCATCAAGAAATCTAAAGGTGCATTAGCGAAGATGAGGTTTATAATCTACTAAAAGATTGGCATGATGGCCCTTGTGGAGGGAATTTTGCTGATAAGAGAACAACACATAAAATTCTCAAGATGGGGTATTATTGGCCCTCACTTTTCAAAGATGCAAAGAAATATATCCGGGCCTGTGATAGCTTCCAAAGAGTGGGCCAACCTAATCATAGAGATGAAATGCCATTAAACCCCCAAATAGTACTTGAACCATTTGAAAGATGGGCCTTAGACTTTATAGGACCCATTAAGCCCCCATCCAATCAAAAAGTTTACATAGTGGTTTGCACAGATTAAATGACCAAATGGGTGGACGCTAAAGCACTCCATAGAGAAACTGATGAAGAAGTTCTAGATTTCCTATTTGAAGACATCTTCATTAGATTTGGAGTGCCAAGAGAATTAGTTACAGATGGAGGACCTCCTTTCACTTCTCATGGTTTTTAAGCCACCCTTCAAAAATATCATATTCAGCATAAAATGACTACAGCATACCAGCCCCAAGCCAATGGATAGGTGGAAAGCACAAATAAATTAATAGAATCCATTCTCACAAAAACAGTGAAGGAAAACAGAAAGGATTGGTCTCACAGACTCCCTGAAGCATTATGGGCCTAGAGAACTACCTGGAGAAATACTACAGGATTCTCTCCCTATGAATTAGTCTATGGAAAGAGTGTTGTCTTTCCTATGGAATTTGAAATCAAAACCTTAAGGGCTGCTCTATCTGTCAACCTTGATTTGACAGATGCACAGACAACCAGGTTGCAACAACTTAATGAATTGGATGAAAAAAGACTAGATGTCATTCATCAGACAACTATGATCCAACAACAAAGATCAAAATGGCATGACAAAACTATCAAGCATAAAAAGTTCCAAAAAGGTAATTGGGCCCTACTGTATGACTCTCGGTTCAAAGAATTTCAAGGGAAACTACGTACAAGATGGCTTGGACCTTACGAAGTAGACATTGTTTTCCCCAATGGAATAGTAAGGCTCCTCACAATTGATGACTCTAAAACAACGTTACTTGTAAATGGTCATCGGCTCCGTCTGTACCAACGCATTATTTCCAAATAAGATTTTAAGGCCACATGTGTGGGAGACTCTAATTACCTCTTTTTATAGAGGGCTCCTACCCCTCATTGCAATTAATTCTTTTTAAGTTAATTTCTTTAGTATTAGATTAGATTTCATTTACTAATAATCCCTGTCAAGAAATACCATGTTACAATCGACTTTTGCAGATTCTCGATCAAAGAACAGGCCTACTAAGAAAGGACGATCCTACTTCAAAGAAGAGGCAAGATTTCCCATTGCTGAAACACCACTGTTCAACAACTCTTTTCTCTTTCTTCATTATTGAAACACCACTGTTCAACAATATTTCACACCATTTCCCCCCATCACTATTCAACAAATTCAAACCATTTTTCCCCATCGTTGTTCAACAACCTTACACCATTTTCCCCCATCACTGTTCAGTAACCTTTCACCATTTTCCCCATTGCTGAAACACTACTGTCAGCAACCTTTCGCCTTTTTCCCCATTGCTGAAACACCATTGTTAGCAACTTTTCGCCATTTTCCCATTACCAAAACACCACTGTTCCGCAATCCTTCACATTTTCCCATTACTGAAACACCACTGTCAGCAACCTTTCGCCTTCTCCCCATTTCCGAAACACTACAGTCCAATAATTCTTCACAGTTTCCATTGACGAAACAACACCGTTCAACAATTGTTTCACCCTTCTTTCTGTTGCTGAAACACCAACTTTTCAACATTCTCTGTCAAATAAGCTTTTGCGCTCTCATACTACATTTTTTCCTTCCATTCAACAAATCCTTGATACAATTCATCTAATAAATCAAAAAGTCTCCACCACAGCCACTGCAGAACTATTATGGACAGGCATTATATTTTTTTTGAAGTATGAATCAAAAGGTAAAGGCAAGGTATGTAAATTTGATGTAAACACAATTAAGATGTAGTTAATGAGAAGATTCCAACTCATCATTACCACTCGTGTAAAATCATTATGAGCCGCACTTAAAGGGAGGGGGGGGGAGGAAATATCGAATTTTTTCCCTACGAATTAACCACCGCCATTTGTATTTACCATCCTTTCATTTGTTTCACCACCATTTGCATGCTTTCACTCGAAAAACTCACTCTGCACAGAATTTGTTACTCGACTCTTTGACAGAGTATTTTGCTGAGCTGTTAGCTATGGAAGGCTCTGTTATACGGTACAAACCCGCCACGACAGCCCTGTTAGAACACTATCCATAAGCCTATCAAATTTTTCTACAGGCAGGATGGCTCGGTTATTTTTAGAGGCTCCAGTGGTATGATCAACAACAGGTTCTCCAATTTGCTCAAAATCTCTAGGAAGACCATTCCATTGTTCAAGGGGTTCGGATTTCAGTTATAGAAGAGGATATAGCACAGGTTTCAGGTCTCCCTACGAATGGAATTCGCATGTTCAACTGCAAACATATCATCCTGAATGCCCAGTAGGATTTTCTCTTGCCAGGGGAACAAATTGAACCTAAAGGCCGGGGTATCTGACTCAGCTCATTGCCGCCTCCATGGCCGGAAGTTGCAAATTTTTTCAAACACTACCTCACCTACAAAGGCCGATACCAGGTAGTCTACCAACATGATTTTGTCCTGTTGTCTCCTTTATGACATGATATATTGGTGAACATTCCTTATTATCTGCTCAGTTGTCTTAAAAATATGTCGCACTACTGTAAAAAAGATAAAGATCCCTCCCTTTCACTCACCCATCACCATCTCGTTCAACTTCTTATCCAAAATTGTTTTTCTCAACAAAACCCTCCACTAAACAATCCACCCATAGAACCCCAAGAAGCTGCTAAAATTCCTGAAAATATGCAGGAACAACAACCACAAAACCCCCCAGATTCTCCAGAAATACCTAACAGTCCGCCTACAGACCCAATCAATCCAATCAACCCCTCTACCATACCAAGCCCGCCCCACACTTTACCGGAATCATCCACTCCTGCCCTTCATATTCTTAGTGATGATTCTAAACCACACAATTCTCCCTGTCCCATCATTGAGGAAAAACCCCCACGTAAACGAAAGAAAATTCCTTTTTTTCCGTCCTTTTTACAAAGAAAACGAACAAGGACCTCAACAAGGGCAGCCACTATTGCTACTTCCCTAGAACCTCATCCCATCCGACTAATACCCCGTACACCTCCAACCTCCCAAATGCCAGAAAATTTGCCTATTCCACCCACAGGCACTGAAACACAAGAACTAGAGGCCCAGTGGGTTGCGACATCATCCGTTTCAAATTTAGTAGCTAAAACACAAGAACCAACTACTCATTCAGTAGCTGAAACACAAGAACCAACTATAGCTGTCACACAAGAACCAGCTATAGCTGAAACACAAGAACCAGCTGCTGATATTCATACTGAGACATAGGAATCAGAGGCCCAAGGTACTGCAACATTACTTTATTTACATCAAGAAGTTGAAACACAAGAATCAGTTGTCGATCCTGTCACTGCTCCACAAGAACCAACTAGTGCGGCTGTGACTGCTACACAAGAACCAGTCACCCCGCAACCAGAACTAACAATGGCCTCTGTCCTACAAGAAAATGAGTTCCTAAAGTCTGAAGTCGAATCCTACAAGAAAGATCTATCCGGAACAAAGGAAGCCTATGAGAAGGAACTTAACTTGTACACCCTAGTGCGCATAACGACCATGTCAGAGGAAACTACAACAAAGAATCCATGTAGAGAATATATGTGCAATCAATGTGGGGACATCTACTATCAAGCAGGCTACAAAGTAACTCAAATTCCAATGCTAGGAGCTTCCCCTGCACCTTTGACTTTTGAAGTCAAAGAAGAACACCCTGTTGTTACACAAGAACCAGCAGGACCTTCCAAAATTAATATTGAGCCATGGCCTACAACAAATGTTGAATCTGAAACCTCTGCTTTTGTTAATAAAGTTGTACAAACATTGCCTATTTATGGATCTGCCCCTCCCAGCCAGATCAATACCCACACCTTTGTGGAACAAGCCACTCAGACCCTACCTCAGTGAAACACAAGCCTATTACTTGCAATGCTGAAACACAAACTCAACCATGGGATGAACAAGCAATAATACAGAAATGGAAAAAAGAGTCTGTTGTTACATAGGCCAAAATCCTGCAGGAGCACAGACAAATCTAGATAAATCATATCTACTTGAATTGGGAAGATTTGGAGTAAACACGCCAGGAATATTGTACCCTTAAGAAACAAAATAAAGAGTTAAAAGGAAGATTTCTCCTGATATTTGACTTGGCACAAAATCTATTGGCTGCAAGGAAACCATCCTGCAATTACTCTTTGTTCCTCATGGAACGACTTACTTGGTTTCAGATCAAATCAGTCAAAGAAGGCAGACCCCATGCAGTACTAAATCCAGTAGATTTTATTAAACCCTTTGCAGAAGCCTCTGCTATGGATCAACACCTCCTCTGTGAGGCATATTTTCATAATGAGGCCATCCCTGAGAACCGACAACTTAACCTTTACCCTCTTGTCGGTGACATCCAGATTAGGGCACTCACCTCCTTCCTTAACAATCAAATTATATGGCAGGGTGACTTCCTAGCTGCCAAGCACAATGAGGATAATCGCCTTCTCTAGATAAGGAAAGAACCAAAAAATGTTGCCACCTTTGTCACAGAGTATTATCAGTTTTTAAAGAAACCTGGGATGACTCAACACATTCAACAACTACAGACATCAGTGTTTCAGGAATGTCAACATTTCATTAAATCAATAGAGATTGCTGCCCTACAGGAAAATAACATGTTTTGGCAACAATCTACTGAGAAAAGACAGGAACACAATCCCTTTAGCCCCACAAATCTTGAGATAGCAATCTCCAGGGTACCTAGCTACATCAAGTGTGTTAAGCAATGTGCTAAAAGCTGGATAGGATACCAGTTTCATTTTCCTATCCTCAGGATTCCAACAGAGAAATATCAAGTCCATTATAAGTTACCCAAGAAGGCCGAAACAATAGCTTGGCAAAGGTTACAACGTGTTCAAGGGTTCAGAGCTCCAACAGACATCACCTTCCACAGCTATTGCTTGAGTAAATTGCACGCTCATAGTCGGTACTCAGATTCTGATTCAGAGTGAAGTTGCCTGAGGACATGCAACATTTTAAGTTGGGGGGGATGTTAGGACCATACAATGTACCTTTTTTCTCACACTTTTTGCTACCTTTACACCCTTGTTTCACTCACATTTAAACTCACATTATCACCTTACCCTATCTTTCTAAAGGTATACAACGTATCTTCTCTTTACTATATGTTTAATTCGTTTTGCATATAATTTTACATTACTCTCATACTTAACCATTGATCAGAAAGGTATAAGTGCTGAAACAGTTCGAACTGTAGATTAGCATTGAGGCCTGTTGCTGAAACACCCTGTGGCTGAAACAGTCTGTGGACTATGCTAAAACAACAACTCACACAGAAGAAGTTGTTACACTCTTCATGGTCTACAATGCTGAAACAACAACTCATACAAAAGAAGTTGTTACATAGTCCATGGTCAACGATGATGAAACAACAACTCACATAGAAGAAGTTGTTACACAGTCCGTGGTCAATGATGCTGAAACAAAAACTCACACAGAAGAAGATGTTACACAGTCCGTTGTCAACGATGCTGAAACAACAACTCACATAGAAGAAGTTGTCACACAGTCCCTGGTCAACGATGCTGAAACAACAACTCACACAGATTGACCACAAAAGCCGCACCTTGAGCTAGCATTAACCATCAGACCAAGTTGCTGAAACAGTCAGAATGCAAATCTTGTGGCTGAAACAACCTGCGATTTGCGATGCTGAAACAACATACAACAACAGTAACAAGAAGACAAATAAAGAAGTTGTTACTCCAGCTGCCACATCAACACCTCACTCAGCACTTGTAATAGAATTATGTTGCAGGAGACTAGGACATCCTATTCCAGTTTGTAAAGTTGATCTAACTAAGAATAGGACTCAGATGTACACCTGTAATTCGTTGACCAAATTGTATCGAAGGGATTCTCCTCTTTAAATGAGAGGAAATCATCATTAGAGAGGATCTTCATCTTCTGTTCTAGTTAAGAAAGGATTTTACGGAGAGGGACGTGTTTCACTTCAAATTGTAATGTAACACAGTTGACAAATGAATAAAATATTGTTCTGATCATTTTCCTCTAGTCCCTTTCGTTTCAGGGGAATATTGTGAGAAGGGAGGGCCCACCTTCTTCACAAGATTCACCCATTATCTTTGTAGTTTGTTAGTATTATTTCTGTTCATACTTTGATTAAATTTTGTTTTGCTGAAACACTACCTTACTAAACTCTGTTTTGCTGAAACACTACTTTAGGGAACTCTGTCTCGTTGTTACATTATTTTCATATGATTCATGCTTGAGTAATTGTTAATCATTCTAGTTAGCAACCTTGCTTGGTGAATTTATGAAATCTTGATAATCAGAGACAGGTGCTGAAGGTTCCTGCTTCAAGAATAGGGTCTTGTTCTCTGTTAGAGATAGTTAGCTTTCAGTGTATGGCAATTATTTTAATGAGTTCATGAAAGTGTGCTAATCAGAAACAGGTGTTGAAGGTTCCTGCCTTGGGAATAGGGTCATGTTCTCTGTTAGAGATAGTTAGCCTTCAGTGTGTGTCAATTATTTTAGTTAAGCAATGAGTTCATGAAGTGTGATGATCGGAAACAGGTGCTGAAGATTCCTGCTTTGGGAATAGGGTCATGTTCTCTGGTTACAGAATAGTTGGTCTTTCCTGTTGTAGCATCTTGTTGTTATTTTAATGTAATCCATGATTCTTCAATTAATCATTTCTTTAAACTTTGAGCTCTGCAATAGGTAGGTTTCTTTCTTGTAATTCAAGTTAGAACTTCAGTTTGTTCAAGGAAAAGTGTGACTAATATATTTTTACTACAACTCTAGGTTTCTTTTGAGATTGCGCATATATAGTGCGTGATTACCTTTGAAATAACAAACTTCCCTGGGTTGACAATTTATGTAGCACTTGATTGTTTAGTTGATAAGCAATTATAGTGACCAACACCTCTTAACTCAATTTCTTTTCCTTCCAATGAAAATTTCATGAAAACTTCTTGAAAATTAAAAGACATTATTCCTAATGATTGTAACCATTGGATTCCTAGTACAACATCAACACCACCCATGGGTATAGAAATAATTGGACTATTCATTACATATTCCCCCATAGTAAGATTGATATTATTTCATTTTCCTGAGAAATTGATAGTTCCTCCATTTGCAATCATTACTTGAAACTCTCGTGCTGGATATACAAAGCAATTGAGATATTTGGCTAATTTACAGTGAATGAAATTATGAGTACTACCAGAATCAATTAGGACTATTATCGTTTCCTTTTTGATATATCCTTCAATCTTGAGGGTTTGAGGAGTGCTAATTCTATCCAATTCATTAAAGGATATCATGGTAGTCAACTCTTCAGATGAAATTGATTCTACATTTTCATCTTGAGATGGATATTGTTCATGTTCTTTTTCTTCTTCCTCTTCACAATCTATGTAGAATAATTTCTTCTCACCACACTTATGTCCCTTATTGTACTTGCTGTCATAATTAAATCATAAACCATTTTATTTTATTTCCTCCAATTGTTGAGGTGTCAACCTTGTAGGTTGAGGTGTTTTAGAAGAAGGAGCATTATTGTCTCTATATATGTTAGGATTGGTCCTTCTAGTAGCCATAGCCATATTTTTACTTTCGGCATTTCTTGCCACCCTAAATGCATTCTCGAATGATTTGGGTTCCCAAAGGTGAACCTCATGTTGAATGTTATATCTTAAATTTCCTATGAATACATCAATCAAGTGCTCATCTGGAATATATATTACCTTTATATTCAATCTTTGGAAGTTCTCAATGTGCTCTGTAACTGAACCCTTTTGCTTGAGATTTATCAATTGGGTAAAGAAGTTATTGCTCCTTGTATCCTCATAGTGTGCTATCATTTCTTCCATGAAAATTTTCCAAGTGACGAGTGATTTGCGAGAAAAAAACCATCTATACCATACAAATTGATTGGGTTGTAAATATAAAGAAGCAATTTGTACCTTTTGTGTATGTGGCACATTATGTAGATCAAAGAATTGTTCCATCTGAAGTATCCATGTGATAGGGTCCTTGGCATCAAACTTCCTCATATCGATCTTAGTAATGTGATTGGTATTCAACCCAAATTTAGAGTTTCTCCATTCTTGATTCACCTTCCTTGTGTCCTCATCCTTAATTTCATGGGATACATTTTCACTTTCATGTGTCCTCTCTATTACTAAATTTTTCAATCCTTCTATGAAACCATCCATCTTTGCCTCTAACTTAGCTTCCATCTCTTGTAGTTCATCTTTTGTTACTATATTCTTTTGTAAATAATTTATTTCCCTATGCATTTCTTCACCTTCATCAAGATTCCATGTAGGATTGTCTATAGGATTATTTGGTGTAGAATTTCCCTTATTGGGTGGCATGTTGGCCAAGTATCACTTATGAACCTTGTTTTTGAGGTGGTTCTACTAGACAATATTTATTCTATTGTATCTCTGAAGTTTCTTCCCTTCTGGGTATGAAACTTTATTTTTTATAGTTCTCCGATATTTCTTCTCTGCAATGCCACAGGTCTATTCAAAATTGGATGTGCCAAGTGGAATTTACAGTAGTTTCCCCATAACTTGCTGATTTTTTCCCTTTTTTCAGGAGATCTCACTTGTATAGCTTTCCCCTCACAAAATAATTGATATAAAATTTAGACACTTGTACCAGACATACTACAGACTATCCACTATGTAATGAAACCAGTCTCACTCAATTTGGATACTCTAGGAATAAGTTATGATTTGTTTACCTGGAACACCTTCTTGAGACTAGTCAATAGGACTAGTTAGATACCCTATCTTCCACAGGCCTTATCTACAAATGTAAGGTGACCCAGAAGATAAAAATTTTACCACGGATACCTTACTAATTTCTGTGAATAGCCTCTAGAGTTCAAGTTTTGAAATGTTACAGAAAATATTTTATAGAAAAAATTATGCAATGACTCAGTTCAGGAAGATTCCCTAACCCTATATTTCATAGGCTGTATCTCTGAAAATGTAAGGCCTCAGGAGATAAAATGTTAACCCAACATTCCTTGATCTCTCTAGTAAATACCCTCCAATTCGTTCCTTCTAAAATGTTGTAGAAAACAAGTTATAGTGAAAATGCCAAGGTGTCTCAGATGTAGTAGTGAAACCCCAAGACCTTCAGCTCTGATACCATATGTTAAGAACCAAATATCAATATAGCATAGAAAAACCTCAGAATAACTACTCAATGCCTTGAAAAAGAGATAAATTCAGATAATAAGTCTCTTCGAGGGGGAAACCTCCTTATGCCCACATAAATGTACAATTACAAGATGATTCAAAATGAAAATGTCTCCTTGGTATATATAGGAGACTAGGAGGTATAATTACAACTAATGGCCTAAAGATGACATAAATTAAACAAAATTACTAATATAATATGCCCCAATTAAGGGGTAATGAGCCACTATTTAGGGCTTAAAAAATACATTAGTCTATCCAAAGACATCCCTACTGATCATAAGACATAATACATGCATCTATTCAAAGAATACATGGAAATGTTTTCCTGGAAATATGAGGAACTTAAGACTTATGATCTTTTCATCAGACAAAATCAAATACCCCTCAAGCCTGGTACTAAACCTTTCAGGAAAAAACTAAGGAAATTTCATCCTCTTCTACTTCCTACCATTGAGAAAGAAATGAGAAATTACTATATTCCCAGATTATAATTCCCCTCAGGTATTTTGAATGGATAGCTAATCTAGTTCCAATGACAAAAATGAGTGGAGAAATAATTCTCTCTATGGATTTTAGGAACCTAAATAAATTATCATTGAAGGATAAATACTCCCTACCTAAGATGGATCATATACTGCAGAAAGTAGTGGGAGAAAATATAATCTCCATGATGGATGGTTTATTAGGATACAATAAAGTGGCAATGAATACGGAAGATAGAGAAAGGACAACCTTCAAAAAACCTTGGGGGACATTCATGTATGATAAAATTCCTTTTGTTCTGATAAATTTAGGAGAATGTTTTTTAAAAAATATGGAAATATCGTTTGTTGGAGAAAGGGACATATTAATTTTTATATATATTTATGACATGACTATATTCTCAAAGATTGATGAAGATCACATTAAACATTTAAGGAAGACCTTTGTGAAATGCAATAAATTTGGTCTGTCTTTGAATCCCAAAAAGCATTATTGTTCTATGAAAGAAGGAAACATTTGGGGCCATATAATATTCAAGGAAGGAGTGAAGATAGATTCATAAATGGTGGAGGCCATCAAACAAATTACCTTACCTAGAAACAAGAAAGAAGTGCAATCCTTCATGGGTAGGATACATTTTTTGAGAAGGTTTGTCCCAAATTTTGTTGAAATGTTGAAACATATCACTGACATGATAAAAAAAGATGATGAAGTCAAGTGGACTTCTGAAGCTAAAGAGTATTTTTAGCTAATCATAGAGACATTGGGAGAGTCTCCAATTCTAGTTAGCCTAAATTATGATAAGGAGTTCCTCATTTTCTCTTTCTCCTCAGAACATACCATAGTTGTTGTGTTGTTGCAGAGAAATGAATAAAATAAGGAGAAACCCATGGCCTTTTTTAAGAAAGGCCTTGAGAGATGCTAAGCTGAAATAGAGTATCCTCGAGAAACATGCTTACACTCTGGTAAAATAATTGAAAACATTTAGATACTATATATTGCTCTCATATATATTGACAATGAGGGAAGAAGGGATAAATGGATTTCCAAAATTCAAGAGTATTATGTGGAGATCAAGCCCACAAAATTAGTAAAAGGACAAGGACTAGACAAATTTTTGGTCGAGTCTAATTTCAAGTCTTTCGGCATGGATGCACTATCAACAAACATCATAGTAGAAAAACCTAAAGGGGATGAAATAAGAGAACCATCCTTGGAGGTGAGTCCTAAATTTTCTCATTCTTATTGGTATAAGATATCATATTCTAGCTACAAAGCTTAAGTGTCTCACCAAGATGGGACAAATCCAAGGCTATGTCTATTAAAATTAGGGATGTAAAGTATTTCATTTTGGGAGAAAATATGTTTTGGAAGGATCTAGGAGGAATCTTGCTAAATTTCCTTGTTGGGAAGGTGTTTTGGATAAGTCTTGGGAATATCACAAGAACATATCACATGACATTTTGGTTATGGAGTAGTGTGCACACAAGGCAGTTGGAGCAATTTCGGGATGTAGTGCATAAAAGGTGGAAAGTAAGGATTTTGGGGGGTTACATTACAAAGTTTGCAATATATTGTACCTAGTCTTATAGTGTTGTAGAGAAGGACTTCTTAAAGGGTATGTGTGGAATATTTCTAAACACACTTTATACCTTGATAAAGATGTTGTTGTGCGATAATAATGTCATGAATACAGAATATGATTACTAGGAGACTTCATGCACATAGGGAAATTGGGGGATGACTAGAGGATGGTTTGAGAGTTGAAAGAGATGAATAAGAAATGAATGGACTAAGAATTCTGAGAGAGGAAGATATTTACTTAGATGGAGAGATGAGATTATTTCACAATGGGAAAATATTTAGGTATAGTAAGAAGGAGACTGTGGCTGAGAGAGAAGAGAAACACATAGTGTTTTAGAGAAGAGACCCATGTGCAGTACTTCATATCACACTGTACAAAGAAAGGAAATAAAAAGAATATGATCCTCAATATAGTCTACTAGAGGAATGAATTCCATTTTAGATCAGAATCTGTTTCGAACTAATGACCCCATGTGCGTCACCAAGATCTAAGGAAGAAACTAGAACTTTGACAAGAGAAAGTGTAGTTAGTGGAGGAATTCAGAACAATATTTAGCATAGTGGAAGTAGCGTAATGAGAAAAATTCATTTAGCATCACCGAATGTAAGTACTCCACCAAATAGAATGTCAAGAATAGATAATACATTAATAATTCTTGAATTTCAAGGAGTAGGGTTTGAAGACCCAGAGAAACATTTGTTTGAATGTGAGATGATATGGACTACGAAGAATGTTCGAGACAAGGAAACAAATATTTCATAGTTATCCACGAAGATCAGAGGTCATGCACTATTATGGCACATGAAGTGTCAAACTACTACACTAGCAAGACAATCAAGGACATTGGTAGATATTTGACAAGCCTTATTAAAGGAATTTTAGAAGCCAAAATCAGAGTCACAGTACATCACATAGATGAAATAAATTAAGAAAATGAAAACTAAAATAGTTTTGGATTATGATCATAGGTTTAAATATGTGATGGGCATATTAACATTTGAGATTCCCGACGAACAACATAGAGAATGGTTTATTGTAGGTATGTTACCATGCATTTGTTTTCCTACGACATAAAAAAAGGTCACGTCGCAACAAAAAACATTATAAATTGTGATGAATTTAGAGGTATATCATGTAGGAGATGGCGTAGGGATGGCATAAGTCAAGTAATTTTTAGTTGCGCTAAGGATTCAGTTGTCGAAACTGATGAAAGGAATGTAAAAACATGAAAATTTTTGGTGCATTACATGTAAGATACAAGGCCATCGTAAAGACGAATGTCCAACATTTGTGCAGTATATGGATACAACAACACTGAACCCATTAGCAGTAGGAGTAGTGTATTGTGAAATATGAAATACGTGGGGACATATTTCAACAACTTGTCCATTATTCCAGAAGTATCAAAGTACACCCAAGAATTTGTTCTATAATTTTTGAAATTTTGTAGGACATGAGGAGGAGTGTCACGCATTCTAATTAATGAGAGAGAGAATTGTAGATACCTATAGAATCCAAGAAGAAAATTACACAGCATAAGGGGGATTTTCATAGTATAATACTTCGAGAGGCTTCAATCAGGGTGGATGAGGAGGATTTGATAGAGGTTGAGGACATGGATGATTTGGTTGAGGAGGAAGAGGATTGATCATTTGTTACAATTGCAATAAAATGAGACACTTGGAAAGAGATTTCCCTAATACTTGCATGACATGCATGTACTGTAGAGCACTAGACCATCCAACGAAGGATTTTTCTCAAGTGATAGAAAAATAGTAGGCAAGAGGGAATCATAACCAGAATAAAAAATAGAACATACAGATGATAGCAACCAAAGCACATGATGAACAACCTAATATAGAAACAGTTATGTGTGGAGGAATGAGAAACAAAGTAGACGTGATGGAATAAGGGAATGAAATTAATCAGTGGGTAAGGAAAGCAGTGGAGCCATTACCATTATTTTATCTGAGGAAAGAGAAAGAGAGTTACCAGCAAGCCAAAAAAGAGTTGATGGGAGAAGAATGGATAGCATCAACTTCGTATGTGTCACTGTTGAATGATAAACCAATGGTATATGATATGCCTCTATTCTATTATCATTATGAGAAACAAAATGATGAGGTAAGTAATTTAAAGATAATTTTAAGAAATTGCTTATATTTAATAAAGGATGAATATGCAAGTGCTCAAGAATAAGATATTTTCATTAGAAGACATGTTTGGATCACTGCCTTTTCATAGAGCCCCTAGAGTCACTACGACAGTTGAAGAGGTATTTCAATTCTATAATGTCCTAGAAGAATCCCAAGATGAGGAAGATCCAAGGAATTTGAAGATGTCGGAGAATGAAAAGGAGTGCGCAATCGAAGGATTGAAGCTTGAGTCAGGCATATATGAAAATCCCTTAAAGACACATAAAGTGAACATTGGAACATAAGAAAAACCTAAGTTTTTGCGCATAGGAGATTACTGGAGTGTGGAAACAGTGTAAAATATTCATGACTTACTGCACGACTACCAATATATGTTTCCAACAATGTTCTCAGAAATGAAAGGAATTGCTAGAGAATTAGGAGAAATGAAGATTTTGGTGAAATCATATGTGAAACCCATGTGACAAAGACCCTATAGAATGAACCCAAAATGTCAGGAGAAGGTAAAAGAAGAGATAGATAGAATGTTAGAGGATATAATTATAGAACCTGCTGAAGAATCAGAATGGATCACCCCTATGGTGGTTCAAGACAATAAGATAGGAGGAATCAGGATACACATAGATCTGATAAAGTTGAATGATGCATGTTTACATGACCCTTTTCCTACTCCTTTTATTGATGAGGTATTAAAGAATGTAGGAGGTCAAATACTTAATGTTTTAGAGATGGATTCTGAAGATACCACCAGATCAATATTTCATAACAAGACCAATATAATATGACCTTTGAAATAGAATCAAGTTACTATCCGCATATAATAATGTTTTTTGGGTTGAATAATGCACCAACAATTTTTTCTAGAGTAGTTGTTACAAAATTCAAAGATTTCATTCATATATTTTTAGAACTGTGTCTATATGATTGGATAGTATTTAGTCTATTGAAATATCACATTGAACTTTTGAGCTTAATTTTGGATGAGTGTAGGAAATACCGGATCTCATTTAATTTGAAGAAAATGCATATTTTGTGCACCTTTTGTAATTTTTCTAGGCCATGTGGTGTGTAAACATGGATTGATAATGGAACCTACAAAGATAGTTGTGATTGTTGATATACCACCACCAACTTTAGTGTGTCGATTGAAGTCCACACTGGTTCATACAATATATTATAGAAATTTCATCAAAGGATATGCGTAGATCACAACCCCTATGGAGAAATTGTTGAATAAGGAAGTGAAGTATCAGTGGAATGATGAATCTCAGAAGAGTCTAGATACCTTAAGACATAATATGGTCACTGCACCAATTTTAGTTTTTTCTAACTTAAAAAAATAATTTCATGTACATGTGGATGCATCATCGATAACATTGGGAGAAATGTTGGCATAATCAGGTGAAGGAGAGATAGACCATTTGATTGCATTCTCCAGCAGGAAGTTATCATATGTTGGGCCCTTCATTTTGATGGATAGAAGTTGTGCAAGTTATGTGACAAATTAATTTTGGTGAATAGAAGTTGCACAAGCTAATGAGGAGTTGGATAATGGACTAAAGGAAGAAATAGAAAGTGGTTGGAACCACAATGCAACAACAATTTTGAAGAAACAAATTGCAACAAGATCAAGAAGACGAGATAACCCATTAGCAAATTGGGGTCATTTGGTGATGACTATTTTGACGCACTTGCGACGTTATGTTGTGGATATTTCGATGAATCTTGAGTCTCCCAAACATTGTATCATAGAACGTGGCAATTTCGTTGAACATGAATTAAGGTCGCAAGCGTGACGACCATATGGAATTGTTCATCGCAATTGTGATGACAATTTTTCGTGGTCTATATAGAAAATTCATCCCAGTATTTTTTATTGTCGTCGAAATTACGACAACAACTTTTCTTTGTTTATATAGCAAATTCGTCATAGGATTATTATTGTCATCGCAATTGAGGCAACCACTTTTCTTGATTTATATAGAAAATTTGTCACAGGAATTTTTATTGTCGTCGACATTGCAACGACAAATTTTCTTGTTTTATATAGAAAATTCGTCGCTGGAATTTTGTTTGTCGTCGACATTGTAACGACAACTTTTCTTGTTTTATATAGAAAATTCAACGCAGGAATTTTATTGTCGTTGAAATTGCGACGACATCGTTTTTTTTTATATAGTAAATTCGTCGTAGGAATTTTTATGGTCATCGAAATTGCGATGACATCTTTTCTTTTATATATAGAAAATTCTTCGCAGGAATTTGCATGGTCATCAAAATTGAGACGAAAATTATTTATTTAAAATATATATATATATATATATATATATGGGCTAATTGTATGCTCTCAATATTGAAGGTATATATTCTCTTATCATATCTACTAGATGCAATTGCATTTCCGGCCTCTATTTGTCCTAAGATTTCCTCACTCTACGAAGAAATATCTGGTAGGTACCTGTTCGGTTGTACCTTCAGTTGCATGTGCACATGTTGTTAGTTAGTAGTCCATCATCATATTCAGAGTTATAAATAAAATTTTTATATCTTTAGTTTTGGATACACAATTAGACTAGGGTGCAATTAGAAATATTAGTGGTCAAACACCTAATTTAATGTGATATCCCTATTTATTTTGGACATATTAATGTGATAACACTAAGTACATGATAAATTTATCATATGGATCTAAGAAAAAAATAGTAGTAAGGTTGTTGTTTGTTGGATTTGTGCAAATTAGAATTATTATAAGAAATGTCCATTAGAGATGAGGGTCAATGCTATGGATTAAGAAATCCAACCATCTGTTAGTGTGTTTCAAATCTCGGGTGCTTTAGTTGGAAATATGTCTAAGGCAAGCTAAGAGTAGAACTATACAAATATTACTTTTGTTTGATACAAGAGTAGAACTATACAAATATTAGTTTTGTTCAAGCCAAGATTAGAACTATACAAATTAGTAAGTTTCATGGCTTGTTAGCTGTAATTTTTGGTAGTAATGGTAAATCCGAAATACTAAGACATGGGATGCCATCAATCAATAAATCTTACTTGCATAAAAGCTTAAAGGTTCATTGTGGTAAGTAAACTTTATGTCTCAATATCCTCATTTGCTAGAAGAGAATCTGGGGTTATTTCATTGGTCTATGATTTTAATTTTCATCATTGCTTGAGAGATAGAGGAAGAGAAGCATGACTACTCTATAGATCCTATAAAATTAACTACTATTTTTGTTAATAGAGCATTTAAGGCTGGTAGTGAAGGTGGAGACACTAAGATAGCTCCAAAATGGTGATGGGGGAGCCTCCTTCAACTAAATTTAAGCATACCTTGTTAACATCTATAAATCCTAACCCTCAATTCTCTTAATTCTTTTAACCCCTACATGTTAACATCTATATCATCTAACCCATATAACCCATATAATCCTCAATAAATCCTAACCCTTAATTCTCTTAATTCTTTTAACCCCTACCCATTAACATCTATAGCATCTAACCCATATAACCCATATAATCCTTGTAACTTCTAATCCATATAACCCCTAATCCAATAAATCCCAACCCTTAATTATTTTAAACCCTACATGTTAACATCTAGAGCCTCTAACCCATATAATCTATATAACCTCTAATCCATATAAACTTTGACAACTATAACCACTAAACCCTATAACTCATATCATATTCACCCCCATAACTTCACACCATCAATTATTATACTTTATAATATTTAACACTTAAAACATTATAACTCAGGAAAACCATATTTATTATAATACCTAAAAGAACATTCTTAACACCTAAGTTATACAACCATTAATATTACTCCTAACCCTAATATTACTTATAAACTATAATACAACCCCTTACCAATATAAAATGGTTCCTTAAACTCTATAGCCAATGAGTACCATTATAAATGATAACTTGTCTAATGTAGAACCCATAACAATTATAACCCAAACCCTTGGTCAACTAAAACCCCTAACTTCCATCACCTAACAACCCATATCATCCATATTATCTTAAACCTTATTCTAACACTTAACCCCAATAAATCCTAACACCTAAAACCTATAATCCATGTCCCATAACCTCTAATCCATGTTTATTATAAATGATAAAACTCCTCTCAACCTTGAACTTTAACCCCAAAGTACTATAACCCCTAATACTTATAATCCATAAGCCTAAAACATTATAACCCATAACCCATATATATTGTTGGGTACCATTTTATGCTTATTTTTACTTCACAAATCATACTTTTGTCTCCAAAAATATCCATTTTCCCTTCATCTTATTCCATATTTTTCATAAAACAACCTATGCAAGGTATATTTATCATTCCTTACCTTAAGAATTGAATTTTTGAATTTTCAGCTTTAAAATTAAAAATTTATCAGAAATTACAGGATTTGACAAAATCCTGTAATTGCTCCAAGGTTTGTGTACTTCCAAGAGAGATGGGAGAAATTAGAGACACATGTCAAGATCCTTGATGTACAAGGATTGATGAATATCTATCAGGTTCAATATCTGAGCTTTCTAGGTGTCTGGTCAATGCTGGTCAAACAGGGCCACTTCAGCAGAAAATAACCTGTTTTAGTAGAAAATTATGGACAGTTTTAGATTTTTTGATTTAATACATGTATTTTTGTTGATTTAACAATAAGTAGAGTGTGGTAACTTTTGAACCTTATACTTCATTTGTACTTTTCCAACAATTTGGCTCTGGTAATCTCAATTGAGAGAGGCTTAGAAGTTTCTTTCTTGGTAACATGATTGATGTTGCATGCCACAACATCAATGGTTGAATTTTTGAAGTGAGAGGTCCTTTGCCAACATGGTAAATAATGATCAAATAAATCATCATCGATCCCATTTAATTCACCCTTACTATATTTGCATGCAATCATTTGATTAATCTTTTCTAACCTTTGATGAGGACAATTTCGGGAGCATAATTCCCTGATTATATAATCTTGAGAGTATATTTAGTAAATTATTATTTACCTGGTTTAAGGTTTGGAAGAGACTGATTCAGATGTGAATCATGGATAGTGTTTTTTTGGTGAACTGCAGAAAATTTGTCCTTTGGCCATATTGAATTTGAAAATTACTAAGTTTCATGGTTTGTTGGCTGTAACTTTTGGTAGTAATGGTAAATCCAAAATACTGAGACATGGGATGTCATCAATCAATAAATATTACTTTCATAAAAGATTAAAGGTTGATTGTGGTAAGAAAAATTTATGTCTCACTATCCTCATTTGCTAGAGGAGAATCTGGGGTTATTTCATTGGTCTATGCTTTTAATTTTCATCATTGCTTAATTTTCATCAGGGTTAAAATGCCCACATTAGAATTGGAAGTATGGTTTTTCAAATCCTTCAAGACCATAGGTGACATGGTTGAGACATTCAAAACATCCCATATGTGAATTTTAGCCAAAATTTTAGTTGAGTTGGATGTCAAGAAAGGGTCCTTGAAGGAGATTGAGATCATGGTGGGTAATTTTATCTACATTCAAGCATTGGAAGATAAGAAAGAAGACAAATAAACTATGCATATTGAACTTGACTGATCCGAAAAGATCTTTTAATGACTGTGGTTGAGTTTTTTTAATTGCATGTGTTAATTAACCATTTGAGAAGCTTAATGAAAGAATGAGGAAATAAGAGGAATTATGAAAACCATATACATATATGCAGATCTGAAATGAAGTAATAAACATCAAACCATAACAAGAGAAGTGATAACGAAGTTCGACACAAAATTGCCTACATCTCCGGGCCTTTGTCTCAGTGGGGGAGGCTTCTTTATTTCTGTTCAAAGCTCAAAAAGTACATCACAACAGTGCCATTAGGCTACAATACTGATCTGGTCATGTTCTTCCAGATCTCTAGAACCTAGCAGAAGAAACGCCATGCAAAATGGATGACTGAAGCTCCCAAAAATGGCCCGCAAGCGTCTTCTCCTCAAAAGCTTCCCTACATAAAAGTGACTTTGGCTTGGCTTCCCTTAAACAGAACTATGCTCTGACTGACCTTCCATGGCCTCAAACATGCCTGGTAATTATAGATCTGAAGTTGGTTATCCATCCCCAACTTCCTCCCAAAATCTGGCCTCCAAAAATGCCCAATATCTCCCCAAAATGGATAAAATCCATTAATTATAGGCATAAAATCAATTAAAAATAAAAAACTATATAAATAAAACCCACTCTTCATAAATATTTGGGCGCATCCCCCTTCGTGCTACCTCCTGGTCCTATGGGAGCGCTCCACGTGATCTGTGGATAACCTTTGTGTGCTGGCCCTCAACCAGAATCCAGCTCTGGTCATATTACAAGGCCATGTGTCATCAACTGAGCCCCACTGCGCACGTTGTTACAACCTCTCCGATGGTGTAGCTCCAGGTTTAGCCCCTATTCTTTGGGTACATTCCATGGAACCTTCGGTTAAGGGATACACCTTCGTGCCTTTATATGGATAAACCCCTGGTCTTGTGGGATCCCCCGAGATCCGAGGGCTATCAAAAATCGTGCGATTTGTGCTTTTATGGGTGGTGGTTATACCATGTGTCGTGCCCCTTTTGTCGACTAGTGGTCGCATGAATAAAATAAACCACGAGTAGAAACCATGGGCTGGGGCTAAGCCCCAAACGTTGCTTTCAACTTAAATAAAATATTTTCCATATATCTATTAAGTAACACCAGTAGGTTGGGTGGTAAGCCCGGTCCTACCAGTCCGTACCGCGATGGAGGTCGGGGGTTCGACTCTGGTTGAGACCCCAAAATTTTGCATATCAACGAGCCAACCAATGGGTTCCATGTGGCATCCCATGATTGGGCCACATGGCACCTCAACAACCAATCAGACACTACCACTTGTCAAACACTGGTTCATCCACTTGTCTACCACCTACCTGTCCTATCAGCATGCCACTGTACCTACCACGTCAGCCTGCTGACTTCATTCTGTGCCATGTGTCACCCTTACAGTGCTGACATGTGTCACCCTCAGATTGGTCCAACTCACCTGCTGTACGCCTTGTCATCTGCCACATGTAATCTGTAGATGTTGCAACATCAACTGTACGCTTGTACGGCCTGTACAGTCACCCTGCCATGTGGACTGTACGGACTGTACAATCACCCCCCTTTTTTTACCTATTTGTGTTTTCGATAAGAATGCGATATCTTTCGCATACAGAGTCCGTTTGACGAAGTAAATATATGACCAGAATCAGGAAGACAAGACAAACGCAATGGCGTTGGTTTCATCGGATTCTGAGCACTTTTAGTTTGAGCCTTTTTTAGCCCTGTCAGGCTCTTGGATCTGATTCTGGATCACACCTCCCCACTAAAAGACCTTTTGGTCCCCAAAGGGTTACTGACCAGTCAACAAGCTCGGGATAGGCCACCTGGCTTGTCCTCTATCTCTGAACTCTGTCTTGTGCACCTGTCTCATCAAGATCAACTATAACACAATCATGACAACTGACAATATATTGTTATCCATTTGAACCCTGTTACATCTTATTGAAGATACTATCATCCATGTCGACAACATTACTAATGACAACATCAAAAAGACAACTGCAAATGAGTTGATATACTTGAAATATTTACATGAGATGAGCTTATCTTGAAGCAACTTATGATTGATTTTCCATTCAACAATCATTTCTTGTTCTTGCTTAAGATCGATTACTTCATTTGAAACAATTATTGGTTTGTTGCTTGCTTGCACTGTCTTCTTTAATTGTTCCATTGTTTGAAGTGTTTTATTTGCCTTAACATGATGAGAACGAACCACATAATCTTGACCTGCTTTGGTTAATTGATATTGATTCTTTGTCCTGTATAAGATTTCCTTACGATCATATAAGTATGGACTACCTAAGACAATTCCACATTCTCTTAATGGCACTACATCACATGTTACTTCATCCACATACTTAGATGAAATTGCAAGTTTGATTGTGCACTGCTTTGTTATGTGCATTTGATGATGATTGCTTATCCATTTAAGTGTGTAAGGCTTATGATGAGTTTGTGTTTTTAACCCCAATTTCTTAACCAATTCTTCTGAGATTAGATTAGATTGAGATCCACTGTCGATTAATGTGTCTATCTTAGTGTGTCGCATGATTACCCTTATGTGAAACAAGTTCCTTCTACAATCAATGTCTTCACCAATTTTACCTATCATACCAACCAATGAGATCTTTGATTCATCACCTGAATCCGATCCCAAGTCTGTGGGTCTTGTTGTCGTTGCCACTGTTTGCATTCCCTTCTTTTCCTTGAACCACTTTGGCCTCCTCTCGGGATGCAACTACCAACATTTGTCCTCATCATGTCCCTCTCTCTTTCAATGCTTGCAAGAGGGATTTCCTTCCTTCCTTGTCACTTCATTTGAATTCTTGCCATGCCTTTTCCTCTTGTCCTCTTTTCTTGAAGATTATGATTCCCCTGACACACCTATTTTTCCTGCTTCAATATACGTAGCTTGAACAAAAACCTCATCAAGGTTAGTGGGTCCAAACATGAATACAGTGTTTCTAATATGCACAGGTAAACCTCCTATATACTTTATAAGAGTTTCTTGTGTTTGTAAAGGGATATCTAACATCAATGCCATTTTTAGAAATCCATCGGTGTATTCTTGCACTGTTTTTCCTTTTCTTAGTTTTAAAGATTGCCATTCAATTAATTCTTTTTCTTTATAACCCAAAGGATAGAATTGTTTCCTAAGTGCATAAATGAAGCTTTTCCATGATGGAAATACATTACCCACTTGTTGCGTTCCATTTTGCAACTTGCTTTGCCACCAGATGAGAGTTGTACCTACAAGTCTCAAAGATGCCAACTTGATTTGTGTGGCCTCATCCTTGATCTCTTGCACACTGAAGTAAACCTCCATCTGTCTGATCCAATTGTCAAGTTTCTCTGCATTTACTTCACCATCATATATGGGTAACTCAATTTTAACATCAAGTTTTAACAATGGAATTTCATTCTTATGCTTATGAACATGTTTCTTTGTATTAGATTTAGAACTTGAACTTGAATAAGAAGAAGAAGAAGGAGGTGATGATGGAGGTGAAGGAGGAATATGAGGATGATCCTCTTCCTCTTCACTTTTTCCCTTTGAAGATTCACCCAAAAACGGTCTCTTTCGTTCCAAGTAATCCTCGTACAAAACTTTCACCATCTCCGAGATAGCAAGGAAAGTTTTCCGGAACTCTTTCTCATCCTGAGAAAGACCTTCTTCCGATGCCATATTCTCGCTGTGAGAAGCTCTCTTTCTCAATCCAATTAATGGATTCTATGCAACAAGCTCGCCTTCACCACGCTATAGCTTTTCCTTGGTTAACATGCAAAACTCAAATCCAAACATCAACTAGCTCTGATACCACTTGATCCGAACAGATCTTTTAATGACTATGGTTGAGTTTTTTTAATTGCATGTGTTAATTAACCATTTGAGAATATTAATGAAAGAATGAGGAAATAAGAGGAATTATGAAATCCATATACATATATGCAGATCTGAAATGAAGTAATAAACATCAAACCATAACAAGAGAAGTGATAACGGAGTTTGCCACAAAATTGCCTACGTCTCCGGGCCTTTGTCTCAGTGGGGGAGGCTTCTTTATTTCTGTTCAAAGCTCAAAAAGTATATCGCAACAGTGCCATTAGGCTATAAGAATGATCTGGTCATGTTCTTCTAGATCTCTAGAACCCAACAGAAGAAACGACATCCAAAACGAATGACCAGAGCTCCCAGAAATGTCCCGCGAGCGTCTGCTCCTCAACAACTTCCTTGCATAAAAGTGGCCTTGGCTTGGCTTCCCTTCAGCATAAATCTTCTCTAACTAACCTTCCATGGCCTCAAACAGGCCTAGTTTTTATAGATCTGAAGTTGGTTATCCATCCCCAACTTCCTCCCAAAATCTGGCCTCCAAAAATGCCCAATATCTCCCAAAAATGGATAAAATCCATTATTTACAAGCATAAAATCAATTA
This sequence comes from Picea engelmannii, assembly GCA_009831015.1. Lineage (NCBI taxonomy): Eukaryota > Viridiplantae > Streptophyta > Pinopsida > Pinales > Pinaceae > Picea > Picea engelmannii. Next base: position 32,698 of record ML781691.1, on the reverse strand, counting down.
AAAATAAAAAACTGTATAAATAAAACCCACTCTTCATATATATTTGGGCACAAGCCTCTTCGCGCTAGCCCCTGGTCCTATGGGAGCGCTCCACGTGCTCTGTGGCTAACCTTTGCACGCTGACCCTCAACCGGAATCAAGCTCTGGTCATATTACAAGGCCATGTATCCTCAACTGAGCCCCACTGCGCACATTATTACAACCTCTTTGATGGTGTATCTCTAGGTTTAGCCCCTGATCTTTGGGCACATTCCATGGAACCTTTGGTTAAGGGATACACCTCCACGCCTTTATATGGATAAACCCCTGGTCTTGTGGGATCCCTCGAGATCCTAGGGCTATCAAAAATCGTGTGCTTTGTGATTTTATGGGTGGCGGTTATACCATGTGTCATGCCCCTTTCGTTGACTGATGGTCGCATGAATCAAATAAACCATGGGTAGAAACCATGGGCTGGGGCTAAGCCCCAACCCTTTCCACCTCCAATTAAACTTTGCATTCAACTTAAATAAAATATTTTTCATATATCTATTAAGTAACACCAGCAGGTCGGGTAGTAAGCTCAACCCTGCCAGTCCGTAGTGCGATGGAGGTCGGGGGTTCGACTCCGGTGGAGACCCCAAAAAATTTCATATCAACGAGCTAACCAATGGGTGGCACGTGGCAACCCATGACTGGGCCACGTGGCACCTCAACAACCAATCAGACACTGCCACTTGTCAAACACTGGTTCATCCACTTGTCTGCCACGTACCTATCCTGTCAGCATGCCACTATACCTGCCACGTCATCCTACTAACTTCATTCTGTGACACATGTCACCCTTATAGTGGTGACACGTGTCACCCTCAGATTGGTCCAAATCACCTTCTGTATGCCCTGTCATCTACCACATGTCATCTCCAGATGTTTCCACATCATCTGTATGATTGTACGACATGTATAGTTAGCTTGCCACATGGACTGTACGGACTATACAATCACCCCCCTTTTTTTACCTGTTTTTGTTTTCGATCAAAATGCGATATCTTTCGCATACATAGTCCGTTTTATGAAGTAAATATATGTCCGGAATAAGGAAGACGAGACAGACACAATGGAATTGGTTTCATCAGATTCTGGGCACTTTCATTTTTGAGCCTTTTTTAGCCCTGTCAGGCTCCTGGATCCGATTCTGGATCATTAACACTGGATGAATAGCATGAAACGCAAGAAACACTGAACTTGACATTGGATCTCACATGAGACATTACTATTTTAAAATTGTTGGATAACACTTAGGGTACTCACTATTCTTGCTTCCCTCACGTGTGCCCTTGTGTGCTCCCCATTCTCCTCGCAGACTCCCCCTCGTGTGCCCTCGTGTGCTCCACTTTCTCCTAGAAGAATCTCCCTTGTGTTCCCTCACGCACTCCTGCTCTCCTCGTAGACTACCCTTTCTCCTCACAGAGTTTTCATGCACACTCTATTCGTGTGGGGTATGGATTAGTGCACAGTACAGGATGCGACTGGGGTATGGATCGAGGATATGCATACACAAATGGGGGGGATTCATTTTTGTTAAAAGTGTTTTATTTATTTATTGCTTAGTTAAATATTTATAATATATAAATTATATATTATATGTAATATATATATATATATATATAATATCTAATTTATATATTATAAATATATTATAACATATGGGTGTGGGTTTTGTTTTTTATTTTTATTTTAATATATATATATATATATATATTATAGTGGGTCTAATGGTTAAGAACATGTGTTTTATCCTAAGAGGTCACAAGTTAAAATCTAGAGGGGGGTAGGGTATGTATACCTCTGGCATAGACTTTACAAGTCAAATCACTGGGCGGAGGGGATCCCTTGTCCCACAAACAATGGGGTATCATACAACAAATTGGTGTTTATCTTGTTATTAGAGATAAATTTGAACAACGATTTCGTTTATCTTGTTGATATTTACATCCTTTTGTATGTGGTGGTCAATGACAATGGTTAGTGCGACCTAGAAGGCAGATTGAAAACATTATGGGTTAACACCCAAATTTATGTTGTTACCACTTATTAGTAATAGGTTTTTGTGCAAAGTGACCAACCACTCTTATAATAATCAGAGTAGGTTAGCGATTGTTGAGTTGTTACGTGGAGGATCCATCCATCTATATAACCAGGAGCCGTCCATTAATCTACTACATGGAGAAGTCATTCGTCAAACTATGATTTATTGTGCGTGAAGGAGGTCACATATTCAAGTTGCTGAAGAGTTTTGAAGGGGTCACACTGCATTGAAGGATTGTTGTTACTGTTAAGCTGCTGGACAATTGAATGTTCACCAGAATTGCACAAGAGAACAAGTCGCCTCTATGGATTTGATTATTGAATTGTTGCCACCGTTCACAAGGAATTTCTTGCAAATTGTCACATATTATGACTTCCAAAGCTTAAGGGATGGTGTATATCGTTGTTGTTACCACCAATAGAACCATAAGATTGTTGTCAAGAATCATTCATTATCTTCTCTGGTGGTCACATTCTATCTAGATCGCAGAAGATTTGTTGTACTAGATCGCTGGAGATTCACTGTCAGGAAAGAGGAATAGGAGCCTGTTGTGATTTGTTGTGATCTAAAATTTAGCCAACAATTGGTTCTATTATCACTCCAAGATTCTTTCTAGGTTGTGATCGAAAGAGTCTGTTATAACTTAATCAAGAACTTAATCAATAACTCAAGAACTCATATGAAATTTAACTCTTAATTCCAACCCCTTAACTTTATTACACCCATCACCCCTAACACTTAACCTTTATAACCTAGAAGTAATATAAACCTTAACCATTGATCATTATAACCTCTAAAGACCCTATAACCTAATTACATATATAACCTTAAGTTTCATGGTTATCACCTTAATTTATCCTACAAATAACTCATATAAACTATAACTCTTAATTCCTAACACCAATAAATTATAACCTCTAACCCCTCACTAATATAACTCCTTAACCTTAACGCATACTCATTATAACCCCTAAAACATAACCATATAAATACTTACACCTAGTCCTCATACTATAACCCCAATAACACTAATCCACTAAGCAATAAGACTTATAACTCTTAACCCTTAAAACCCCTTACCCCTATAACACATGTTACCATAAAACCTAACCTACCACCCTTAATCCCTCACACTTCTAAACATTAACTCTCATAATACCTACACTATATAAAACCTAACCAACCACCCTTAATCCCTCACACTTATAAACATTAACTCTCATAATACCTACCCTATAACCCCTAATCCAATAAATCCTATCGCTTAATTCTTTTACCCCTACATGTTAACCCTATAATCATTAACTCTTGTAACCCCTAAAACATAAAGCACCCCTAAAACATAAATCTTATAACCTTACCACCTATAATCCCTATTATAACCTTACCACCTATAATCCCTAACCATAGCACCTAATATATAATTATCACTCATAACACTTAACTCATATATCCTTAACAATATCTAACACCCAACCCTTAAATGTTTTATAACCTTCATACCATATATCACATATCACCTCTTCCCTATAATCCCTAATCCAATAAATCCTAACCCTTAATTATTTTAACCCCTACATGTTAACCCTATAATCATTAACCCTTGTAACCCCTAAAACATAAAGGACCCCTAAAACATAAATCTTATAACCTTACCACCTATAATCCCTATTATAACATTACCACCTATAATCCCTAACCATAGCACCTAATATATAATTATCGCTCATAACCCCTAACATAACACCTAACTCATATATCCTTAAAAATATCTAACACCCAACCCTTAAATTTTTTATAACCTTCATACCATATATCACATATCACCTCTTCCCTATAAGCCCTAATCCAATAAATCCTAACCCTTTATTATTTTAACACCTACATGTTGAACCTATAATCATTAACCCTTGTAACCCCTAAAACATAAAGCACCCCTAAAACATAAACCTTATAACCTTACCACCTATAATCCCTATTATACCCTTACCACCTATAATCCCTATTATACCCTTACCACCTATAATCCCTAACCATAGCACCTAATATATAATTATCACTCATAACCCCTAACATAACACCTAAATCATATATAATTATCGCTCATAACCCCTAACATAACACCTAACTAATATAAAATTATCACTCATAACCCCTAACATAACACCTTTATACAAGTTATCCCATATCACCTCTTCCCTTAGCCACTAATCCAATAAATCCTAACCCTTAATTCTTTTAAGACCTACATGTTAACCTCTATAACCCTTAATCCAATAAATCTTAAACATTAATTCTCTTAATTCTTTAAACCATGTTATCATCTATAAATCCTAACCCTTAATTCTCTTAATTCTTTTAACCCTTACATGTTAACATCTATAGCATCTAACCCATATAACCCATATAATCCTCAATAAATCCTAACCCTTAATTCTCTTAATTATTTTAATCCCTACCTGTTAACATCTATAGCATCTAACCCATATAACCCATATAATCCTTGTAACTTATAATCCATATAACCCCTAATCCAATAAATCCCAACCCTTAATTCTTTTAACCCCTACATGTTAACATCTAGAGCCTCTAACCCATATAATCTATATAACCTCTAATCCATATAACCTTTGACAACTATAACCACTAAACCCTATAACTCATATAATCTTCACCCCCATAACTTCACACCCTCAACTCTTATACTTTATGATATTTAACACTTAAAACATTATAATTCATGAAAACCATATTTCTTATAATACCTAAAAACACATTCTTAACACCTAAGTTATACAACCATTAATATTACTCCTAACCCTAATATTACTTATAAACTATAATATAACCCGTTACCAATATAAAATGGTTCCTTAAACTCTATAGCCAATGGGTACCCTTATAAATGATAACTTGTCTAATTTAGAATCCCTAATAATTATAACCCAAACCCTTAGTCAACTAAAACCCCTAACTTCCATCACCTAACAAGCCATATCATCCATATTATCTTAAACCTTATTGTAACACTTAACCCCAATAAATCCTAACACCTAAAACCTATAATCCATGTCTCATAACCTCTAATGCATGTTTATTATAAACCCTAAAACTCATCTCAACCTTGAACCTTAATCCCAAAGTACTATAACGCCTAATACTTATAATCCATAAGCCTAAAACATTATAACCCATAACCCATATATATTGTTGGGTACCATTTTATGCTTATTTTCACTTCACAAATCATACTTTTGTCTCCAAAACCATCCATTTTTCCTTCATATTGTTCCATATTTTCCATAAAACAACTTATGAAAGGTACATTTATCATT
>ML781691.1:7276-18936 GCA_009831015.1 Picea engelmannii | reverse complement strand
TGTCTCAGCACGTCTCTGTCTGACTCCTCCCGAGTTCAGAAGTGCATCCTCCTGTGCACTGGTATTCAGAGTCTCAACACTCTGTCACGCCCTCATGGCGTGAAACCTCAAAGACCTCTCAAACCTGAAATCAAACACATTCCTTGCAAATGCATGATAACATCATACCATTACAGCATAAAGAAAACACTTACAGGCACACCCATAAACAGAATATCATGCAGGAAAAACTGCTCTCTGTTCATATATTAACAATTGGCAAAATGCCTGTATTTTTACAAGGTTTTCTCGAGCTCTCCTCGGCCCTACATGCCTTCTATCTACATGTACCTCTCTCTCCAAAATGAGATCTCTCTATATCTTTTACGTGAGGTGCTCTCAGCGCTTCCCTCCAGGATTTACCTACCCTATTGATTTACAATCAATGATTGTCTAGTCTGTTATCCAGAACTAGATCTCAGCCAATCTATAATAAATGCCTATCTTATCTACAACCTGCGCAAAGGCATGGCATTCATGGCTCACCAGCCCAAAACATTTATTACATTCAATACAAATACAAATGAGGCTGCGCCTCCCTTCATCCTTTGAATGTGTGCGCGCTGATGTGGCTGGCTGGTTGCATGGAGAGATGCTCCTGCATCAAATAGCGATGACATGGATTCATCAAGACCAAAGTTATGACAAAGATGTTGTATGTGCGACGAAAAACTGTGGCAACTTGTGACGAAAGTTCATCGCTATTTCCACGGTGGTCAAAATGCAATTTTTTTTTCCGACACACTATCGTCGATATTGCGACGATGTCATTAATTTAAAAAAAAAAAAAATACACGAGATATGGCAATGCCATATTACATTGTAATATGGCATTTCCATAATACATTGTAATATGGTATTTCCATATTACATTGTAATATGGAATTGCCATAATACATTGTAATATGGCAATGCCATATTACATTGTAATATGGCAATGCCATATTACAATGTATTATGGCAATGCCATATTACAATGTAATATGGAAATACCATATTACAATGTATTATGGAAATGCCATATTACAAAATAAGAAAGTGTCAGGTCATCCCTAATGTTAAAAGGAAGTGACATAAATGGTATAAATAAACGTCATCATACATTCATTTGATAAAAATTCAAATTTCAGAGGAAATAAGAAGTAAAGAAGGATGGATTTCAAGGGAGGATGAAGTCTTTTGGTGATGTGTTCTAAGGTATGTTATTTTCAGGTCATCTTACCATTTTTTCTATAACTTGTTTTTTAGAACGATTCAGTTGGTGAAATCGCTATGGTATTGATAAGACATATCAAGGTACATCTAGTAAAACGTTCAGCTCTTGATTCTCTATAATTATGGAGATACACTATGTGGAAGATAGGGTTTGTGACCAGTCCTGAAGCTAGTCAATAAACAGTTGTTCCGGGTAAAACCGTCATAACTTATTCATAGAGAATCCAAATGACGTGGGAAAAATTTCATTGGAAATAGTATAGATTTTAGTTTCTTGTGTGGGAGGTTTAGAATCGGATGTTAAATATTTAGCGCGAGGCATTATGTACAAGGTAGGTCTCCTGAATAGACCAAAATTGAATAAAGTCTACCATTCTTTCTATAACCTCTTTTTGGGGAGGATTCAAGGAGTGAAAATTGGAGGAGTTTCAGAGAATACATGAGTAATATTATCTATAGGATTAGAGTACTCCAAGAATTGAATAATTTCATAAATTGAAGAATTCTCAGGAAGCATTATTAGGTTCTATGTGATGATTGGTTAATGGTGATGATTTAATGTAAAGTTTTATTATCTCTCATATATTCTTGGGTGGAAGGAAGGGGTAAGGATGGAGAGTTCAACTCTCTCTTGATATTGGAGGATTGTATCTTCCTCTTGGAGTTTTATCCCTCCCTTTACATTTGGAAGTTGTAGCTACCTTTGGAAGTCATTACTTCCCTTGAACAATAACTATTGATTATTTCTCATATATTGTGCATGGTGTATTGTGGTGTATTGGTGTAACTCTTATATTATTGTTCTTTTCTCATTGGAAATAGTTGAATGGTTTAAGTATAAGTTGAAAAAGTTTTTAAATTGTACTTGATATTGATTCACCCCCCTCTCAGTATCATCAATTGGAATCAGAGCGGATTACCTTCAGTACAGTTTAACCTCTGGAGGGAAGATCTTAAGAAGAAATGGAAGACAAAATTCCAAATGGGATTCCACCATTTGATGGAAGCAATTTTGAATATTGGAGTAATAGAATGGAAACTTACTTGAAATCTCTTGGGGAATATGTTTGGTTCTCAGTTTCTTCAGGATACAATGCTTTGAAGAAACCAAAGACTGCAACTCAAAAGGAAGCAAAAAGGAACAACAAATTGGCAATAGATACCATCCTGGATGGATTGACAGATTTAGTGAAATCCAAGGTGGGATCATGTGCATCATCAAAAGATATTTGGGACAAGCTACAAGACCTTTATGTAAGGAAAAACGCAGAACAACATCAAGAAGAAGAATTTGAAGGAAATTACAACATCTCAAATTTCAAAGAAGAAAATAGAGGTCAGTTCTTTTGCTTTAATTGTGAAGGAGTTGGTCATGTTGAATTTGAATGTCCTCATCGAAGGATTGAAAGAAATGACACTGAAGAAGAAAATTCTGATGAAGAAGAAGAAAATCATGAAGAAAAAATTATTCAACAAGAAGATGAGAATCTTAAAAAATTGAAGCATGTTGAGATTGAAAATGGCAAGCTCAAAGACACACAAAGAAAACTAAGAAGTGAATTGGGTAGTTGTGAAAAGACAGTTGTAATCTTGAAGGAACAATTAGAAGACTTTGAGAAACTAAGAGAAGAAACCATTTCCTTGAAAACTCTACTTGAAGAAGAAAGAAGAATAGGAAAAGTAAGGAATGTCCAAATGATGAAGAAAGAAGAAGATTGTAAGAAACTTGAACAAGAAGTTGCCTCATTGAGGAAGAGCTTAATAAACTCTCAAGTGCCAAAAGACTTAACACATCTTGGATGCATGGGTGAAACTTCATGCAAAGAAGATGCAAATACCAACAAGAAGGTTGAAGAAAGAGCTACACAGACAGTTGATGAGAAGTGGACCAGTATACCAAAAAGAAAGAATGATTACAAAAGAGATGAATATCCAAGAAGACCTCCTACCTTCAGGAATCAAAGAAGATTCAATCAATATTAAGGAAACTACAAAAGAATAGATCATGAACCCATATGGACTACATCACAAAGAAGCCCACTTACTCTAAGGTATCAAAATTTCTTTCTTGGTCATTGTTATACTTGCAAAAAATTTGGACATAAGGCAATTAATTGCATAATCAATGAAAGGAACACATACACAAGAAACATGAATGGTGTAAATAGAAGATATGGAAATAAATGTGGATTTGTCAACATAAGTTATAATTCATTTTCACCATTGATGGACAAAAATTTTGCATGCTACAAATGTAATTATCTTGGTTACAAAGCACGAGATTGAAGATATATGAATGAAGATGTCCCTATGCCAACCACGGTATGGAGAAGAAAAGAGATTATAAACAATGAATATTGTCGAATATCATTGACTGCTGAAGAATGTAAAGAAGAAGATGAATGGTACATAGACAGTGGATTTTCTTCACACATGATCGGGGATCAAGGCAAATTCATCAGCTTGAAGAGAAAGAGTGGCAATGTTGCATTTGGAGATGACTCATCTACCAAAATACTTTGAGAAGGTGTAGTAGAGCTTGGAAGAAAAAATGTAAAAGCAAAGAATGTTCTATTGGTTGAAGACTTGAATCATAATCTACTCAGTGTTAGTAAAATGTGTGATCAAGGATACACTCTTACGTTTGATTCCCGAAAATGTAAAATCAAAGAAAACAACTTAGGAAGATTGGTTGCAACTGCAACAAGAAGACCTAACAACATATACATCCTAGACATGAAGAAGAGAGAGAAGACATAAGCCACACAAAAGGATTCTAAGGAAGAAAAAGTCTCAAACACCAAAAATAAGGATGAAGTATTATTGAGTGCCACATGTTCAGGGGGAGAATCCCCAAAGAAGAGAGTTACACTTTTCCATTAAACTCGGGGGGAGAAGCCCTAACCTTTGCCATTGATGTCAAAGGGGGAGATAAATTGGGATCGTGATGATAGGGGGAGCATGAGTGTTTACATCAATGAAAAAAGGGGAGATTGTTGGAAGATTGATTGTTGTCATTGATGTCAACCCTAGTCATGGGTTTTGGACCACAAGATTGATAAAGGTATTTTGACATGAAGGATAATGCACATGCATATACAACACCCATGAATGGAAAATATACATCATTGTGTTTCCGGTGGTATGTGGCACTTCACGTGGATCCTCATGGTTGAGGAGAAATGAATTTTTGAAGATGACAAAGTGAATTGAAGAAGGAAGTACTTGTAGGCCCTGAAGATAATTAAAGAAAAGAAATACAAAATAAGAAAGTGTCAGGTCGGCCCTAATGTTAAAAGGAAATGACATAAATGGCATAAATAAACATCATTATACATTCATTTGATAAAAATTCGAATTTCAGAGGAAATAAGAAGTAAAGAAGGCCGGATTTCAAGGGAGGATGAAGTCTTTTGGTGATGTGTTCTAAGGTATGTTATTTTTAGGTCATCTTACCATTTTTGCTATAATTGTTTTTCTAGAACGATTCAGATGGTGAAATAGCTATGGTATTGAGAAGACATATCAAGGTACCTCTAGTAAAAATTTCAACTCTTGATTCTCTATAATTACGGAGATACACTCTGTGGAAGATAGGGTTTGTGACTAGTCCTGAAGCTAGTCAATAAACAGGTGTTCCGGGTAAAAAAGTCATAACTTCTTCATCGAGAATCCAAATGATGTGGGAAAGATTTCATAGGAAAGTGTACGGACTGTAGTTTCTATTTTGCAAGTTTCAGAATTGGATGTTAAATATTTACCGCGAGGCATTCTATACAAGTTAGGTCTCCTGAATAGACCAGAATTGAATAAAGTCTACCATTCTTTCTATAACCTCTTTTTGGGGAGGATTCAAGGAGTGAAAATTGGAGGAGTTTCAGAGAATACATGAGTAATATTATCTACAAGATTAGAGTACTCCAAGAATTGGAGAATTGCATAAATTGAAGAAGTCTCGGGAAGCATTATCAGGCTCTATGTGATGATTGGTTGATGGTGATGATTTAATGTAAAGTTTTATTATCTCTCATATATTCTTGGGTGGAAGGAAGGGGAAAGGATGGAGAGTTCAAGTCTCTCTTGATATTGGAGGATTGTATCTTCCTATTGGAGTTTTATCCCTCCCTTTACATTTGGAAGTTGTAGCTACCTTTGGAAGTCATTACTTCCCTTGAACAATAACTATTGATTATTTCTCATATATTGTGCATGGTCTATTGTGGGGTATTGGTGTAACTCTTATACTATTGTTCTTTTCTCATTGGATATAGTTGAATGGTTTAAGTATAAGTTGAAAAAGTTTTTAAATTGTACTTGATACTGATTCACCCCCCTCTCAGTATCATCAAAAAATGTGTTAACCCAGGAGCATCATGAATTGTCCATGATAGTATTCCATGGAATTGAAATCATCTTTTCCCTATTGGTCTAGAGATGTCATACATAGTGATGCCAACCCATAACTTAAACAACTCATCGATGAGAGGCTCAATATATATGTTCATATATTTAACCTGGTACCTACCTGATTGGTTCAACCTACTGCATGATTAATTATACTTATCTAGATGTCGTGATATATAAAAGAAATAATTACCATGCACGAAACAAAGAAATGAAATATTTTGTCATGCTTTAAAGAAAATAAAAGATAATTAAAAATCTCGAACAATCATTGCCAACATTGTGTGTTCTCTCTTTATCAACATACAAGGAGGAAGGTTATTGTTTATAACAAAATCAAGCCACACTAAGTACGTAGAACAAAGATCTCCAAATGGATTGACACCATCATCTACCAATGAAAGTCTAACATTACGAGGTTCTTCTTTAAAAATTGGCCACTTTTCTTCGATGTAGTCCAATGCAGAACCATCTGCAGACATTCAAAGAACATCGTCTTGACTTTTTTTCTTTGCATGTAAATCCATAAACTGTACTATACTTTGGCACCTGAACAACCACTGGAAACGTGGAATTATTGGAATATAATGAAGAACTTTGCGAGACACCTTATTTGACTCTTTATTGGTTCGATATATACTTATTTGACATTGTGTGCATTCATTTTCTAATGCATATTGTCCATAATATATGATATGATCATTAGGACATGCATCAATAGCCTGATAGTCCATTCCAATTTCTTTCATAATCACGGATATTTCTTGATATGTGCGTGGCAAAATATTCAACGCCAGTAATATAACATCACCTAACAATATACAAAATTCTAAATAATAAGTCAATCTAAACAATATTCATTATCAATATATCATCCAATATACTAATTTACAAATTAGAAAACAATAGCAATATAGGAAAAAATTGAACCTTTTTAGTATTTGTGAACATGCAAGCATAAATAATTAACAAATTAAATACCTTAGTATATGTGTGAGACATGTGTTTGATAAACCATTCAAAACCTTTAGGTTCACCAAAAACAATATATCAGATAAAATATTTGTTGTTGAGCCTTCATAAAGAGGTTGACGTGACTTCTCGAGTAGAGGATCAACATCATGACTATTATCCTAGTTGTCCTCATCCATGGGAGAAAATGTGTCTTGGATCAATCTATGTATCTCATCTTCCTGATTTGAATCACTAACGTTATCTCCATCCATATCATCATTAATAACTTGATCAACAGCTTCAATATTCTGATCTCGAAGTTCATCTCCATGTAAAGTAGTATTTATGCTAGTACTTGACAAATAACTCTCTCGAGGTCAACACTTTGGGGCCATCATCTATATATTTAAAAACAACATAGAAAAGTTAGTGTTTATAGAAAATATAAAAATACTGATAAGAAATATAATTACTAAAAGTCATGACATATTGATTATTACAGAGAATACATTAAATATTGAATCATCTTACCAAGGGATGATATTCATAACCCCCTTCGGTGTGCCCCTTCTCCCTACAATGTTTTTGGGCTGTTGTTATTAAAAGTCTTCTATTTTGCAAGCCTCTGCAATCATAGCAAGGGAAATAACATTTTCCATCGCCCCTCGCCTCTAATGATGCTCTTAATCGAGCAAGTTTCCTCTCATTTTCGTTCATTGTCACAAATCCTTGTACTGACAAGTAATTGTCTTACCTACACCATACCAAACATTATGTTGTCAATTTTTTATATTTTGGATAATCCTTTTGATTATGATATGTTTATTTGCAGTGACCTACATCTTTATAATAAGGTCAACATATTTATAATAAGGTGATCATATGTGTAGAGGATCAACATCATGACGACATAGATAACATCTTTATAATAAGTTCATATGCGTACAAATGTTTTCTTTATATAATAACGACATATATACCTAACATAATTTTAGGGTTAGTGTTTATGTGTCATATTAGTCCCTGCTAAAGCAGGGAATATATCACTTTCTCCACTGTCCATATGTACACACCCGATCACGTCAACCACAACATTTAGCCTCGGGTTTTGTTTTTCATGCTTAAATAATGGAAATTCTCGTACTTTGTTTTGCAAAATGTACAGACCTCATCACGTCAACCACAATATTTAGTCTTGGGTTTTGTTTTGCATGCTTAAATAATGGATGATCTTTTGTACATTAATAATTATATGTAATATCAATAGGCTATCTTGTCACTAATGCCAACCTACCTAGTATTTATTACAATATGTTGAGGATAGCAAAGAATTTATGAGGGAGAGGGAAATGTTATTAATATTTCTCTTAATTTGTATGCGCAAAAGGGAAATGTTATTAATATTTCTCTTAATTTATATGCGGAAGAGGGAAATGTTGCAATATATTGATTGCATCTATTACCCTTGTTGTTATAAACACGAGTTTCCTCCCTATCTTATATATACCATAACTTATCATTTATCAATATGACAATCGACTTCAATATTTTATTCATGGAGATTTATTCCTTCATTTAATTGAATTAGTAAGTGCTAGTTGCCAACCATTAGGTGTGAAAGCATCCCAACCATTATTTTCACTGTTATATTATTTTTAATATATGCAAGTGTGATCCCTTTTGGGTACTATGGATGTAACAAGTGGTATCAAAGCTTCAATCAAGATTTGTTGGTGTTTTTTTGTCAGGTCTTAAAAATTAAAAGAGAGAAGAAAATGGCAATCAATTACTATCATTTCACCGATCAGGGTTGAGTTTCAAGAGCAATTCCATATCTTTATCAATGAAAAGAGAGAGAGATTATAGCTACAATTGAACAGAAAAGGGTATGTGGATTCCATAAAACTAGAATATTAAGGAATCCACATACCCTTTTCCATAGAATATACTAACTAGATCCAAAAACCAAAGACATGAAATATGGTACTACACATATTATAATATATATTATCAAGGAAAAAACAAGCTAAATGAAATTTGGACATTTGAAAAAAAAATTACAAGTTAAATGAGTACATCAATAAAAAATAGCATACTAACCTTGCAAGTTCAAAATTCGAGCTATGTAGATCGAGAATTGGATTTGTTCAATCGGTGGGTGAAGAAAAAAATAAACAGCTCAAACAAAAGAAAAGAACAATGTCGTAACTATAGCAATTGTGTCGCAAAGTCTCTCAAAGTCACGTATATATAGATAAAATAGTCAACTAGTCGTTAACACCGACCAATGAGATAGGCAAAATTTGCATCATTATTGCCATGAAAGTTAGTCGCTATAGCGACGAAAATACAGACTAGATTTAAATAATATTTTCGTCGATATTGCGACAAAATTTCATGGAAACATCGAAGAAAATCCCGCCCTGTTTAAAAAAAATATGAAACTAGTTGAAGCGTGGAAAATTTTCGTGGAATAATCCGCCCATATTTAGTACTGTAGCTTGGCAAAGGGGCCCTCCAGTGCTTCACTTGTACACCTAGAGTTGTCTCAATTAAGAAGGAACTTCTAGGAGCACTGACATAATCATATCATAAACATAATCAAGAAAAAAACACCAAACTGATCTCAAGACTAAAAATTCAGAGTGTTCTTCATTAACATAAGATGTCATAGTAGTCCATTTCTTGAAGTATTTATACAAGAAGTTTGTAACTGAAAATACTAAAAAGACTCCTAATCTGAGGATGAAATCCACAAAATATACTAGGAATGTCGAATCCCTCCTTACGATCCACAAAATAAGAACAAATCCCAAGAAAATCTAAAACTGTCCATAATTTTCTACTAAAACAAGGTATTTTCTGTTGAAGTGGCCTTGTTTGACCAGTGTTGACCAGACACCTAGAAATCTCAGATCTCGAACCTGATAGATATTAATCCATCCTTGTACATCAAGGATTATGAAACATCTCTCTGATTTCTCCCAGCTGTCCTGGAAGTACACGAACCTTGGAGCAATTACGGGATTTAGTCAAATCCTATAATTTCTGATTAATTTTTAATTTTAATGCTGAAAATTCAAAAATTCAATTCTTAAGCTAAGGAATGATAAATGTACCTTGCATAGGTTGTTTTATGAAAAATATGGAATAAAATGAAGGCCAAATGGATGGTTTTGGAGACAAAAGTATGATTTGTGAAGTGAAAATAAGCATAAAATGGTACTTAACATCTCCCCCAAGAGGAAGACTTTCCAGGTCCTCATGCACAAAAAATGTTCTTGAACTCCTGTCAATATTCTTCTGCCACCTCTGTTGCATGAAATAATGTATCCACATTGACTTGAGTTGTATGAAGAACTTTTAACCTCTTATATTTTTCCTTGTAAGCTTTCTTTTCCTGAAGCCATTTGTATCCTTGTTCAAAGATCAATTTGTTTCTCTTTTGAAGCTTCTTTTACTTCTTCTTTGGTTTTTCATTTTCCTCGTCTAGTAGATTTGTTAATGACTCCAAGTTTAATATTTGTATTTGAAAGAAGGTATAGATAGTTTGCAAAGTATCAAATTGAGATTTCAATTTGATAAACCAAATATGAAATGAATCCAAGCATCATTTGATATCGTTGCGAGAGAGATGCATATAAATAATCTTGCGATGAATTTGCTATACTATCGAAGAAAACCGGTCATCAATAGTATAGCTAATTCATCGCAAGAATATTGTGTCTAATTTGAATGGTTAATTACATGGTTTGCAAGGACTGTAGGGCTTATATTATGGTCTAATGTAGTGTAGTCTACAAGAACAATCTCTCTGCCAAACCTCAAAATGGATAGTACCATATCTTGTTCATAAGACAAATATTCTTGGTATGTTTCCTTTGTGGATATGGTGGCCCAAGCCCTCGGTACAAATGATGCCTTACAATGAAATGTAACAATTTTACTATTGAATTATGATAGTGTTATGTCACCCATGGTTAAGGAAAGAACTTAAGGTTCTTAGGTCCTATTTAAATCTTATTAGGATTGAGATTCGTTACATAGTCGTTTAAAAAAGGCAAAAGACTTATGTAGTGGATATTAATTTGGTCTTTGTGTGGGACATTTTATGCCAATAGGAACAAGGAACGAGGAACAAAAATTGTATGAGGACTAGACAGCGGCAACAACGACCTACGAATGGGGCCAAATTTAAAATTTTCAAGTCAAGTAAAATACAACAACATTACCTACAACAAAATGTAAACTTAAAGCTCAGACCAAAATTTACTTGAAAATAATGAAAAACAAGAAGTGTACTAGCTTGGCAAAGGGGGCCCTCCGGTTCTTAACTTGTACACCTAGAGTTGTCTCAGTTAAGAAGGAACTTCCATCATCATTCACATAATCATCTCATAAACATCATCAAGAAAAAAACACCAAACTGATCTCAAGACTGAAAATTTTGAGTGTTCTTCATTAATATAAGATGTCATACTAGTCCATTTCTTGAAGTATTTATACAAGAAGTTTGTAACTGAAAAAACTAAAAACACTCCTAATATGAGGATGAGATCCAAAAAACATAGTAATAAGGTTGGATCCTTCCTCTAGATCCACAAAATATGCACAAATCCCAAGAAAATCTAAAACTGTCCATAATTTTCTGCTAAAACAGGGTATTTTCTGGTGAAGTGGCCCTATATGACCAGCATTGACCAGACACCTAGAAAGATCATATCTCAAACCTAATATATATTCATCCATCCTTGTACATCAAAAATCATGAAACATGTCTCTGATTTCTCCCATCTGTCCTAGAAGTACACAAACCTTGGAGCAATTACGAGATTTAGTCAAATCTTGTAATTTCTGATAAATTTTTAATTTTAATGCTGAAAATTCAAAAATTCAATTCTTAAGCTAAGGAATGATAAATGTACATTGCATAGGTTGTTTTATGGAAAATATGGAATAAAATGAAGGAAAAATGGATGGTTTTGGAGACAAAAGTATGATTTGTGAAGTGAAAATAAGCATAAAATGGTACCCAACATCTCCCCCAA
>ML781690.1:731437-751146 GCA_009831015.1 Picea engelmannii | reverse complement strand
GGTGATGCTCACAGGGGTGAAGAAATGGGATTGAAGCGAACGAAATGAATCGCATAGCATCAATCATCACTTCCGGGTCTTGCACCCGGTAACCAGGACTTCCCAGGTGGTCACCCATCCCAAGACACCTCTGGCTCAAGCACGCTTAACTGTGGAGTTTTCCCCATGATCAAGCCCACTTAGCTTGCTACCCCATTTACAAAACCTTAGCAAGTATTGTGCCTTATGAAATACCCAGTTAGAGCTCCCTTAACTCTTATTATTTAAGCATATAGGGGCTTTCACAGTGCAAGATATTAGATATTATTTTCGGGATTCATTGCGTAGTGTAAGTCATTAATCTATGACCCATATTCATGAGTATTAGTCGCAACTGACCAATAATTCTCATGATTTGAATAGTCCACTTAGCACTCATTGCATCGGGTGATGCTCACAGGGGTGAAGAAATGGGATTGAAGCGAACRAAATGAATCGCATAGCATCAATCATCACTTCCGGGTCTTGCACCCGGTAACCAGGACTTCCCAGGTGGTCACCCATCCCAAGACACCTCTGGCTCAAGCGCGCTTAACTGTGGAGTTTTCCCCATGATCAAGCCCACTTAGCTTGCTACCCCATTTGAAAAACCTTAGCAAGTATTGTGCCTTATGAACTACCCAGTTAGAGCTACCTTAACTCTTATTATTTAAGCATATAGGGGCTTTCACAGTGCAAGATATTAGATATTATTTTCATGTTTCTTTGTTAAAGAATTATGTTCATGACCCTACTCATATGATCGATTGGAACTTGGTGTAGGTGGAACTAGAAGGCGAGTTCCAAGAAGAACCTCTGCGCATTCTGGATAGGAGAGAAATAACACTACGAAGCAGAGCCGTCGGCCAGGTAAAGGTGCAATGGAAGCACTTTAGTCCCGAGGAGGCCACTTGGGAGTTGGAGGGAGATTTGCAGAAATATCATCCAATCCTATTCCGAGGAAGGGACAAACACTGAGGACAATGTTTTATTGAAGGGGGAAAGGATGTAACATCCCCAAAAATAAACTATTTTTTTTTCAGTCTGAAATTGCTTAAGATTTTATTTCCGTTTTTGGTAAATTCGAAATTGGAAAATTATTTCCATTTATGGAAATTACGAATTTCGAATTTAATTAATTGTAAATTATGATTATGACTGTTGGGAAAAGATCTGATTTGACCCAACTAACTCTTTGACTATGACACTTGTAAGAAACAAATAATTTTATATTTATTGTTGATGGACAAATGGAACAACCAAGTTGAAAATCAGCTGACCATGACTCTATGAGTGGATAACATGTTGGAACTACCTCAGGGCTGAATGTTACAAGTGGAAGATCAGGAATTTAGCCATTGGCAGCCCTTGAAAATCAGGGATTTGGAAATTTGTGAAAATTCCCCAAGGGGAAAAGACCTAGGCACAAATACTTTTGGATAAATATAGCATATGGGAGGAGGCAGGACATTGCCTAGTATGATGGGGAAATACAATCATCTCTTGCTGTTATGAGCACTGTTTTCTGAGAGTGAGGCAAGGAGAAGTTGTTTTCTGAAACTGAAGAACTATTTCTAAGGAGGAGTTCTGGAAGTTCACCCTCGTGGATTCATGTTGAGGATAGGGGGTGAACGAAACAAGTAGATTGGATGTATCTAGTTCTAAGGTTGGGAGGAACTTGGTTATTCCATTTGTTGTTCGAAAACTATTTAGATATGTCTATCTACTCTTTCTCTGGTCAAATGTTATTTGAGTTATTAGTTGACAGAATGCATCTGTTTAAATTTGGATGAATTGTTCTGTTTATTAAACTCTAATGGAATGTGATGAATTGTAGGATAAACCCTTACGGTTTAATTATATGCGTTGGACAAAATTTCTATGTATCTTGGATGGAAATGGAATTTAATTATGGGAATATATTAGGATATACATCTGTGTTAAACAACATATCCTTTCATTGCTATTCTGGAAATCCCTACCAGATATGTTAATCATATGCATCTAAGATATTTAGTTCTGCAAGTGAACTTTAGACTGTGCAAACACTAAAAAAAATTTGGAAAGTAAATCTGATGTATATATATATATATACAGACATATCTCTGTGGGTTATATAAACAAGACTGTATTAAGTAGTGGAAATACAGACAATGCAAGTGCCAAACAAGACTTAGAAAATTACCCATATAAGCATAGGGATACATACATACATATATAGTTGTTGTACAAGATGTTGCATAATATATTTCTACATCAATTTTATTCATACATAAGATTTCCAATGCTTGGACACATGAGATTTCAAACAAAGCTTTCATTGTTAAGACTACACAACTAAACAATGTAGAATTCAACTATTCTCTTGTAAATCAAAAAGAGGCTATCTGTTTCAAATTATACAAAATCATAGTACAAAGATTACTTAAATAAATCTCAGTATTCGAAAGACAGGAAAGAAAACTATACATTCCATTAATAAATAATTCGAAGATCTGTATATCCACAGACTCGGATCCAAACAATCATAAATAGAACACCCAGAGCGATAACCAACATCACCGGGACCCCTTTTTTGAATTCTTCAAGACCAAAACATTTAATTTGAAACCTGAGTACCTTTCTTGAATAGGGCAGGGTTCTGATACATTGCGGTGACCATGGAAGCCCTGCAAGAAAGACGAGACGATTTATTAGCGTCGAATAGAAGCCAAACAAACTTTAGCTTTTAAAGTAAATCATATAAGATAACTAAGACCTCATCTTACAGGTTAACACTTATCTTGAAGTTATCATAGGTAGGATCCTAGACGTAGCCACGATCCATCGACATACTGAAAGGGGAGGAGTGAACTGAAAGAGTCTGATGGGCACCCTCGCAGAAAAACAAGGTCCCATCATTAGATGTGATAATCAATACAGAAAGGGAAAGTACATTAAAATGATTTCACAGCTGTAAAGTAGTTCAAATATTATTTCAAAGTAGAAACAATTAACATCGAACAACATATGTTTACTACACAGAGTGACTAGTCGAGTCATCGATAGTACACCGAAGTATGGCCCCATAAGAACGAGTTCGCCCAGAAATCTCTATGAAGGAATTTAAAGCAATACATAATACTTAGGTTTTCTTTCCCTTCATAAATCAAAATTGTGACAAGCAAATACAGAGATTTCAAAGGATAAGATTGCATAGTGTAGAATGTTTAGACCAGAGGCGTCTTGAGAACTCAAAAACTACAGACAAAGTTACAAGATGTTAACCTACCTTTCACTTAAAATTTATGGACTGTTGATGAGGACAGATTTCGGTTAAGTTACACATAGCGTTAAGCAAGAAGAACTTAAGTTAACCATTACTCAACACCACAGGAAGAAAACTCAATCAGAATTGAGGATATGATCGGACAATGATCTTTACTCCCTAATTTTCCCACAGTTTGACATGAAGCACATTTAATAAAGTCAAAGGTCAGGTGTCAAAAAATTTCTTCTCAAGAACGAAAGAATGCTGAGTTACACAATGAGTGACCCCTGCTATTATTGTCACGATCTGGTATGAGAATGAGTCATGGTATACATTGAGGGGTGTATGCAGAGAATCAAATGAATTCAAGAAGTTTAATAGAGGAACAAGCCCCATATAGTCTTCACGACTGTTAATTTAATAAACTCGAAGGAAAACTAATTTAACACTTAGACTGTGTAAGGGAAAGATCTTCCTCGGAATTAACCTAATCCTAAATCGAGATTTAACACCCAAAACAATTCCACGAAGTAAGTAGGCAAACCACAGAATAGACAACGAATCATACCAAAACAACAAAGTCTCGGGAAGACACATGCAAAACATACACATCAATACCAGATGGCGTAACCACATATGACAGAGAACAAAAAAATCCAAAATACAGTATATACGATAAATGTATTAGAAGAACTAACACCCTCTCTACCTTTGACCTTTCGGTCCAGAGAACTGTCTACAGGATTATTCATAAGTGCTATATCCAACGTAGAGTACCAAGGTTTGGGTAGAAGATGAAACTAAGGTTAAGGGTGGAGCCACGAAAAAACTCTAAGTGGCATCGAATACACTACCGACTGTTAAAAGGAAGTTAAAACCTACCACTGAAGTTCAAAAGAATACCACGTTCAAGAATTCTGAAGGTAACCAGGCACATTAATAATACAGAGAGTTGAATAACCATTGTTGAAGAACGCTTACCTTGCAAGGGGTTCCAACCAATGTTCTCCAAATTCTCCTTTCACCAATACGAGTTCCAGTTTCATGAATGCTAGTCACTACACCAAGATGAATAGTAATAGAGGTAGTCTCACTGTAGTTTGCATAAACGTAGGGACATGAATGGATGAACAAAACAATAGTAAAAAATACAGCTAGCCTAGTAATGGTGATGGGTAGAAACTGTGCCGAGGCCATGTGAACCATGCGAGGTGGCAAGAGTGCAGTGGGCACAGAGGCCGAGCGCTAGCCCAAGGAGTACGCTACACTATATTTATTAAATGTCACAGGTATAGTCATTAAAACTAGACATCATTACCCCTTCCACCTTATTTATTTCCATAGTTATGGTGAAGTACAAGTACAGACCAGTTAGGGTTTAGAACGCACATCAATTTTTTTCTGGTTATACGATAGCTCTTACCTATAGTCTTGTAAACACTTGGACCAAGTTAATTACCATGTGGTCCTTCGACAGTAACAATTACCCTTGTGCTAGTCACAACCACCCTGAGTTAATACTTATGCACACAGGTGTAAATTACTTATAGCTGCAAAAAATCAAATGATAAGGGTTGTTAAAGGGTAACATAATTAAACTTGGGTTTGCACGAATAATATAGAAATCCTATAGTTCATAAACACTTTGTGCCAATAGAATGAAAAACCAAGTGGATATATGCCTTAGGTAGTAGATTACACCTTCACTCTTGTGGAAGATAGAATTAATATTGTCATAATAAATATGTACCCTTAGTTATATATGTAACTTACATTCATGTCAAGAAGAGGTAAGATTAAGCTATGGATGCAAAGGGAGTAGTGGAACCTTTCTGTCATAAAGTTTATGATTGTTTGAAGGTTTTTCCTCTTTTAGACAAATGATAAATTCCGGTGACCCTAAATAATTTATTTTTTATTGTAAAATTTGAGAAACATTACATATCGTATTAGAGAAAAGGATACAACACTTGGACCTTAAACAGGGCCAAAATATCTACTTAAGCAGATATTTTCTATTTACATAAAACTAACAAAACAATTACTATTACAAACAGAAAACACTTTATTTCTGTTGTGATCATGGCAGCCCAGAACGAAGCAGATATCAGATTTGAAGAGAATCCTGAGCAAGGGCCTCCTGAAGAACAAAGACATAACAGTTACGGAAGTTCACCTACCGAAGTTTTGAAACTATCAGAAATCTCATTGTAGAGCTGCAAGTCTTCAAAGAAGACAATGAGAAATTGAAAAAGGCACAGCAGGAACAACAAGAAATAAATGAAGTTCTGCTATGAAGCATAGTGACAAAAAAAGACCAAAGGATGATAACTAGGAAGAAGAGTTCAGTAAAAGGGCCTCCAAGAATTCTAGGCCTGAAGCAGAAAAAGGGGACAACTCTTCCGAAGGTACACCTTCAGTGGAAGATAAAACAAAAATAGGAAGAAAAAGGAAAGAGGTGGATCATCTTGAGGGAGATTTTAAGAAATTAAACCGTCTACCTTTGACGGGGAATCCAGAACATGGGAGGAAGCTGAAGCATGGTTATTAGACATAAAGAAGTATTTTGAGATATACAACTATTCCAACAATATGAAGGTCAAAATGGCCATCTATAATCTGAAAGCAAAATCTAGCATATGGTGACAGGACCTGAAGTTGGCCAAGGGCCTAAAGGAAAAACAGATGGAATGGTCGGATTTTAAGAAATACTTTAAGAAACAATATCTATCTGAAAGTTACTATGAAAGAAAAACCAAAGAATTGTATGAACTACGACTCAGTCAAATGACTATGGATGACCTGATAAACAAATTCCTGGAATTATTAAGGTTCGTGCCTTATATCCGGGAGGACAAAGCAAAAGTCCAGTAGTTCCGAAGTTGTTTACCATAGTCCTATAAGGACATAATCGAATTCGAAAACCCGAAGTCCTTGAGTGAAGTTTTTCGGAAGGCTCGAATGTGTTATGACCAATACAAACAATGATCAAAATTCCCTAAGGGTTGGAAGGACAAGAAACAAGACCGAATGAACCAGCGGAAGAAGGGATATCAACCAACCCCTTTCCAGAATGTAGCAAAGAGTTTTCCAAGGAAATATTTTCACTCCAAAAACCAAAACACCCAAGGAGGTGGTAAACCAGTTAATCTAGGAACAAAGAAGTTTGGGGACAGCCCCAGAGAACCGTTAAAATGCTGGGAATGTGGAGAACCTCACTTAAGGAGGAACTGTCCACGTTTGACTTCAACAACCATGACTACGGTTCACAACCTACATGAAGCCTCTACAGTGGGAGATGTAGGCAAAAGTTTACATTGGATCAATGCTGTCGTGGATGGTTGACAAGCTGACCACCAATCCACTGTAGTGGAAATTGAAGGTAAAATTAACAACACTCGTCTTTTTGTTTTAATTGATCCTAGAGCTACATTAAGTTATATCGCTCCTGGTATAGTGGATTCAAATAAACTTAAAAGAACAAAACATGCAAAATCCTGGCTAGTGCAACTTGCAACAGGGACAAAAATAAAAGTAACTAATTTTATTTGCGACTGTGAGTTCAGTTTAGGCGGTCAAAACACAAAGACAGATCTTATCATTCTACCATTAGGGTCTTATGACATAATTATCATAATGGATTGGCTAGAAATGCATAAAGCAGTTTTAGAATGCTACGAAAAATCACTCAAGTATAAATACAAAAATGATGCTGTTAGAACAATACAAGGTATACAAAAAATAGTCTCAATTAGGCAGATTTCAGCTATGCAATTTAAGAAGTGCATGAGAAAGGGTTGTCAGATTTATGCCATCCAAGTGACAAATCTATTGGAAAAAGAAAATAAACATAGCTTGGAGGATTTTGTCGTCTTGCATGATTTCAGAGATGTATTTGTTGATGAGATACCTGAATTACCCCCAAGGAGAGAGATAGACTTTTATATTGATCTACTGCCTCGTTCAACTCCTATATCTAAAGCACCCTACCGAATGAGTTTACTGTAATTAACGGAATTAAAAATTCAACTACAAGAATTATTGGATAAAGAATATATCAGACCGAGTGTTTCACCATGGGGAGCACCGGTCCTTTTTTTTAAAAAGAAAGACAAAACTCTGAGATTATGCATCTATTACAAACAATTAAACAAAATGACGGTTAAGAACAAGTACCCCTTACCTAGGATCAATGATCTGTTCGATCAAGTAGGTGGGGAAAATATTTTCTCTAAATTGGATTTAAGATCTGGTTATCACCGGGTTAGGATAAAAGATGAGGACATAAGTAAAACAACATTCAGAATGAGATATGGACATTACGAATTTGTTGTTATATCGTTTGGTCTCACTAACACGCCAGCCACATTTATGTGTTTAATGAACAACATTTTCAGTCAATGCTTGGACAAGTTTGTTTTGATTTATTGATGATATCCTAGTATATTCTAAAATAGAAGAAGAACACGAAGAACACCTAAGGATAGTTATGCAAAATTTAAGAAAACACAAATTGTATGCTAAATTCGATAAGTGTGACTTTTATTAGAAGAAAATACAGTACCTAGGACACGTAATATCTGAAGAAGGTATTGTGGTCGATCTTGAGAAAATAAGAGCCATCATGGAATGGCCGATCCCTAAGGATGTAGCGGACATCCGGTCATTCATGGGAATCACTGGATATTGCCACAGATTTATAGAGGGGTTTTCCAATATTGCATACCCTATAACATCATTACAAAAGAAGGGAACCAAGTTTAACTAGTCACATAAATGTCAGGACAATTTTAACAAGTTAAAGGAATTGTAAACAACCACACCCATTTTAAAGGTAGTAGACCTGAACAAAGACTTCACGGTCTATGTGGATGCAAGTAAAGAAGGTCTGGGTGGTGTCCTGACTTAGGAAGGGCATGCTATTTTTTATGAGTCTCAAAAACTAAAGGATCATGAACAAAACTACATCACTCATGAATTAGAGTTGGTAGATGTAATACATGCCTTAAATATGTGGTGGCACTATATAATGGGCAAAAAAATTATGTTATTGATTGATAACAATGGTGTGAAATTTTTGTTTAGTCAACCATACCTTAATGCAAGGCAAGCAAGATGGATGGCCTTCTTGAGCGAATTTGACTTTGAGGTAAGACACATCAAGGGTAAGGAAAATAAGGTGACTGATGGTTTAAGTATAAGAGTTCATGGGCTATTTGAAATAAACATTAGCAAGGAAGAAAGCGATATTGAACAGAGGATAAGGGCTGAAGGTAATAACGATGAAAATTACACTAAAACAATGGAAAATTTACAGAATAATATAGAAAATTCAGACAAAACAGATATGAGTTTGGAAAGAAATGGTCTACTACGATTTAAAACCAAAATATACATACCAGATTCGGTGGAATTAAAGTTAACGATTTTGGACGAAGTACACGAGAAACCATATTCTGGTCATCTGGGATACCAGAAAATGGTAACAACACTGAGGAAGTTATTTTATTGGCCTAATATGAAGGGAGAAACAACATAATACTTAGCCAAGTGTCAATATTGTCAGCAGGTGAAAGCCGAACACCAACATCCAACCGTCTTGTTGCAGCCCTTAGCCGTGACATAATGGAAATGAGAGACTATATCGTTGGACTTTATTATAGGTTTGCCTAGAACTCAAAAACAAAATGATTCAATTATGGTGGTAATCGATAATCTTAGTAAATATGCACACTTTATTACTGTAAAGTCTACTTTTAAAGCTATTAACATCGTTGAAATATTTGTGAAAGAAATTTTTATATTGCATGGTATTCCTAAAATGGTGATTTCGGATAGAGACGTAAAACTTACATCTACTTTTTGGAAAGAATTGTTTGCAGGGTTAAATTCTAAATTGAATTTCAACACAAGTTATCATCCACAAACGGATGGGCAGACCGAACGGACAAACCAAATTGTGGAATATATGCTACGCATGTACGTAAGGAAAAAACCAAGAAAGTGGGAAGACTACCTACACTTGGTGGAATTTGCATACAACAATGGTTACCAAACATCGGCTAAGATGAGCCCCTTCGAGGTACTGTACGACAGAGAGTGTAAAAATTTGATTAGCTGGGATAAACCAGTTGATAGACTCGTGGTGGGACAAAAAATGCTCTAGGAAATGGAGAGTATGGTAAGAAAAGTACAACCAAATTTAAAAGAGGCTCAGGACGGACAAAAAAGTTACACGGACTTAAAAAGAAGACACCTGGAATTTCAAGTGGGAGACCACATCTATTTAAAATTCAAATCCTAAAGAACTTCACTAAAGCTAGGGAACTGTTCCAAGTTGGCACCCAGGTTTTGTGGCCCTTTCAAAATCTTAGCTGGAATTGGACCCGTGGCATACCAACTTGCACTTCCTGCCAATCTAAAAATTCATAATGTATTTCATGTTTCTTTGTTAAAGAATTATGTTCATGACCCTACTCATATGATCGATTGGAACTTGGTGTAGGTGGAACCAGAAGGTGAGTTCCAAGCAAAACCTCTGCGCATTCTGGAAAGGAGAGAAATAGCACTACGGAACAAAGCCATCGCCCAGGTAAAAGTGCAATGGAAGCACTTTAGTCCTGAGGAGGCCACTTGGAAGTTGGAGGGAGATTTGCAAAAAATTGCATCCAATCCTGTTCCGAGGAAGGGAGAAACACTGAGGAAAGTGTTTTATTGAAGGGGGAAATGATATAACATCCCTAAAAATAAATTATTTTTAAGTCCAAAATTGCTTAAGAATTTATTTCCGTTTTTGGTAAATTCAAAATTGGAAAATTATTGCCATTTATGGTAATTCCAAATTTCAAATTTAATTAATTGTAAATTATGATTATGACTGTTGGGAAAAGATCTGATTTGACCCAAATAACTCTTTGACTATGACACTTGTAAGAAACAAATAATTTTATATTTATTGTTGATGGACAAATTAAACAACCAAGTTGAAAATCAGTTGACCATGACTCCATGAGGGTGGAACATGTTGGAACTACCTCAAGGCTGAATGTTATAATTGGTAAATAAGGAATTTGGCCATTGGCAGCCCCTGAAAATCAGGGATTTGGAAAGCTGTTAAAATTCCCCAAGGGGAAAATACATAGGCACACATGCTTTTGGATAAATATAGCATATGGGAGGAGGAAGGACATTTCCTAGTATGCTGGGGAAATATAATCATCTCTTGTTGTTATGAGCAATATTTTCTGAGTGTGAGGCAAGGTGATCCAAAAAGATCTTTTAATGACTGTGGTTGAGTTATTAATTGCATCCATTGATTAACCATTTAAGAAGATGAATGAAAGAGGATGAATTTAATGAAGAAGCATAACAGCCATAAGACAATATACAGATCTGAACTGAAGAAATAAGAACAACAAACCATAACAAGAGAAGTGATAACAGAGTTCGACACAAAATTGCCTACGTCTTCGGGCCTTTGTCTCAGTGGGGGAGGCTCCTTTATTAATTATTCAATGCTTTCAAAGTATATAAAAAGTACATAAAATGGATCTCATACTGGTCTCACTGTGTTCTTCTCGACCTCAGAAATCCAACACAACTGACAACACTGAAAAAGACTGAGTGTATCTCCTAGAAATGGCCCGCAAGCGTCTGCTCCTCAAAAGCGTCCCTACATAAAAATGGCTTTGGCTTGGCTTTGCTTCAGCATAACTCTGATCTGTCTCTCTTCCATGGCCTCAAACAGGCTTGGTTTTTATAGATCCGAAGTTGGTTATCCTTCCCCAACTTCCTCCCAAAATCTGGCCTCCAAAAATGCCCAATATCCCCCCAAAATGGGCAAAATCCACTATTACAGGCCAAAATCCATTAAAAAATCCAAAACTATAATATAAAACCCACTTTATGTTTAATATAGGGCTTAAGCCCCCCACAATGGATGCGTGCCCCTAATTCTCGGTCACATGGCACTTAGGTGGCCAAGCGCCAGCCCAAAGGGCTGTGCGTTGGCCCCTTAGCCCGAAAAATAGGGTCATGTGGTGGTTTTTTAATATGACCGCGCCCAAAAAACCTGTGCTAATACTTATCATATAGCCCCGGTCACATCGGATACACCCAAAATCTGAGGGCTTGGTGCTATCTCTGCGTCAATGGTTAACTTATGGTTCCCACGCCCCTAATTGTGGTCATATTATAACATGCAACTATGGGTTGGGGCTTGGCCCCAGCTCCTTTCCACCCTCCATATAATATACATCAAACTTTATATATTAATAAAATGGGTTAATAAAACAAGGAGCACGTGGGGCGCGTTGGTGTTTCGTCATTTCCCAAAGCATTGACTTTGCCATAGGTTGTGGGTTCAAAACCCATGAGCCTCCAAAACTTTTGAAACTTGCCACTTCGAATGATGACTGGGTGCCACGTGGCTGCCCATGCCTAGGCCACGTCGCACCACATTTGACAACTCACATGCCACGTGTCGGAACTGTATTGGTCCAATTCTGCAACATCTGCCCAGTGACAGGTTTCCACTTGTCATCACCTACCTCTACCACGTCAACATCCTAAAAAAGATTTGGTGACATCATGCTAACGTCGACATTGACTTTTTGCCACTTGACCTTTGACTTTTTCACTATTTGGGAATTTGATCATAGTGCGATAACTCTCGCATACGGAGCTCGTTTGAGAAAGTAAATATATGGCCAGAATCAGCGCGACGAGTTGGTCGCAATGGAATTGGTTTCATTCGATTCCAAGAACTTCAATTTTTGAGCCTTTTTGAGCCCTATCAGGCTCTTGGATCCGATTCTGGATCACACCTCCCCACTAAAGGACCTTTTGGTCCCCAAAAGGTTACTGACCAGTCAACAAGCTCGGGATAGGCCACCCAACTTGTCCTCTGTCTCTGAACTCTGTCCTATGTACCTGTCTCATCAAGATCAACTGTAACACAATCATGACAACTGACAACATATTGTTAGCCATTTGAACCTTGTTACATCTTACTAAATCTACCATCATCCATGTAGACAACATTACTAATGGTAGCATCAAAATGACGACTGCAAATGAGCTGATATACTTGTAATATTTGCACGACATGATCTTATCTTGAAGCAACCTGTGATTAATTTTCCATTCAACAATCATTTCTTGTTCTTTCTTAAAATCGATTACTTCATTTGAAACAATTATTGGTTTGTTTCTTGCTTGCACTGCCTTCTTTAAAATTGTTCCATTGTTTGAAGTGTTTTATTTGCCTTAACATGATGAGCATGAACCACATAATCTTGACCTGCTTTGGTTAATTGATATTGATTATTTGTCCTATAGAAGATTGCCTTACGATCATATAAGTATGGAMTACCTAAGAACATTCCACATTCTCTTAATGGCACTACATCACATGTTACCTCGTCCACATACTTAGATGAAATTGCAAATTTGATTGTGCACTGCTTTGTTATGTGCATTTGATGATGATTGCTTATCCATTTAAGTGTGTAAGGCTTATGATGTACTTGTGTTTTTAACCCCAATTGCTTAACCAATTCTTCTGAGATTAGATTAGCTTGAGATCCACTGTCGATTAATGTGTCTATCTTAGTGCATTACATGATGGTCCTTATATGAAACAAGTTACTTCTACAATCAATGCCTTCACCAATTTTACCTGTCATACCAACCAATGATATCTTTGATTCATCGCCTGAATCTGATCCCAAGTCTATGGGTCTTGTTGTCGCTGCAATTGTTTGTCTTCCCTTATTTTCCTTGAACCACTTTGGCCTCTTCTCGGGATGCAACTGCCAACAACGGTCCTCATCATGCCCCTCTTTCTTGAAATTCTTGCAAGAGGGCTTCTCTTCCTTTCTCGCCACTGCATTTTCCTTTTTGTCTGTCCACCTTCTCTTGTTCTCTTTCCTTGAAGACAACCCCCTTGATGCACCTGCTTTCCTTGCTTCAATGTATGTCACTTGAACAGAAACCTCATCAAGGTTAGTGGGTCCAAACATGAATACAATGTTTCTAATATGTCTAGGTAAACCTCCTATATACTTCATAAGGGTTTCCTGTGCATGTAAAGGGATATCTAACATCAATGCCATTTTTCGAAAGCCATCAGTATACTCTTGCACTGTTTGTCCTTTTCTTAGTTTTAAGGATTGCCATGCAATTAATGCTTTTTATTTATAACCCAAAGGATAAAATTTTCTTCTAAGTGCAACAATGAAACTTTGCCATGATGGAAATACGTTACCTAGTTGTTGCGTTCCGTTTTGCAACTTGCTTTTCCACCATATGAGAGCGGTGCTTGCAAGTCTCAAAGATGCCAACTTGATTTGTGTGGCCTCATCCTTGATCTGTTGCACACTACAGTAAACCTCCATCTGCCTGACCCAATTGTCAAGTTTCTCTGCATTTACTTCACCATCATATATGGGCAACTCAAATTTAACATCAAGTTTTAATAATGGCATTTCATTCTTATGTTTATGAACATGTTTCTTTGCATTGGATTTAGAACTTGAACTTGAAGAAGAAGGAGAAGAAGGAGGTGATGATTTAGGTGAAGGAGGAATCTGAGGAGGACCCTATTCCTCTTCACTTTTTCCATTTGAATATTTCCCAAGAACTGGTCTCTTTCGTTCCAAGTAATCCTCATACAAAACTTTCACCATCTCCGACATAGCAAGGAATTTTTTTTGAAACTCTTTCTCATCAAAAGAAAGTCCCTCTTCCGATGCCATATTCTCGCTGTGAGAAGCTCTCTTTCTCAATCCAATTAATGGATTATATTTAACAATCTTTCCTTCACCACGCTGCAGCTTTTCCCTTGTTAACATGCAAAACTCAAATCCAAACCTCAACTAGCTCTGATACCACTTGATTCGAAAAGATCTTTTAATGACTGTGGTTGAGTTATTAATTGCATGCGTTGATTAACCATTTAAGAAGTTGAATGAAAGAGGATGAATTTAATGAAGAATCATAATAGCCATAAGACAATATACATATCTGAACTGAAGCAATAAGAACAACAAACCATAACAAGAGAAGTGATAACGGAGTTCGACACAAAATTGCCTACGTCTCCGGGCCTTTGTCTCAGTGGGGGAGGCTTCTTTATTAATTCTTAAATTCTTGAAAAGTACATAAAAAGTACATAAAATAGATCTCATAATGGTCTCACTGATTTCTTCTCGACCTTAGAAATCCAACACAACTGATGGCACTGAAAAATACTGAGTGTAGCTCCCAGAAATGGCCTGCAAGCGTTTGCTCCTCAACAACTTCCCTACATAAAAATGGCTTTGGCTTGGCTTTGCTTAAGCATAAATATAATATGAATGTTCTCCATGGCCTCAAACAAGCCTGGTTTTTATAGATCTGAAGTTGGTTATCCTTCCCCAACATCCTCCCAAAATCTGGCCTCCAAAAATGCCCAATATCCCCCAAAAATGGGCAAAATCCACTATTACAGGCCAAAATCCATTAAAAAAATCCAAAACTATAATATAAAACCCACTTTATGTTTAATATAGGGCTTAATCCCCCCACAATGGATGTGCGCCTCTAATTCTCGGTCACATGGCACTTAGGTGGCTAAGCGCCAACCCAAAGGGCTGTGCGCTGGCCCCTTAGCTTGAAACACAGGGTAATGTGGTTGTTTTTTAATATGACTGCACCCAAAAAACCTGCGCTAACACTTATCTTATAGCCCCGGTCACGTCGGATATGCCTGGAATATGAGGGCTTGGTGCTATCTCTGCGCTGGTGGTTAACTTATGGTGCTCGTGACCCTAACTGTGGTCATATTATAACGTGCAACCGTGGGTTGGGGCTTAGCCCCTACCCCTTTCCATCCTCCATATAATATATATCAAACTTTATATATTAATAAAATGGGTTAATAAATCAAGGAGCATGTGGGGCACGTTGGTGTTTCGTCATTTCCAAAAGCGTTGACTTTGCCATAGGTTGTGGGTTCAAAACACACGAACCTCCAAAAATTTTGAAACCTGCCACTTCGACTAATGACTGGGTGCCACGTGGCTTCCCATGCATGGGCCACGTGGAACCACCACATTTGACAACTCACATGCCACATGTTGGAACTGTATTGGTCCAAGTCTGCAACATCTGCCTAGTCATAGGTTTCCACTTGCCATCACCTACCTCTGCCACGTTAGCATCCCGAAATATCTTTGGTGACGTCATGCATACGTCAGCATTGAATTTTTTCCACTTGACCTTTGAATTTTTCGTTGTTTGGGAATCTGATCAGAGTGCGATAACTCTTGCATACAGAGCCCGTTTGAGAAATTAAATATATGGATGAAATTAGTGCGACGAGTCAGTCGCAATGGAATTGGTTTCATCTGATTCCGAGAACTTTCATTTTTGAGCCTTTTTGAGCCCTGTCAGGCTCCTGGATCTGATTCTGGATCACACCTCCCCACTAAAGGACCTTTTGGTCCCTAAAAGGTTACTGACCAGTCAACAAGCTCGGGATAGGCCACCCAGCTTGTCCTATGTCTCTGAACTTTGTCCTGTTCACCTGTCTCATCAAGATCAATGGTAACACAATCATGACAACTGACAACATATTGTTAGCCATTTGAACCTTGTTACATCTTACTGAAGCCACTATCATCCATGTAGACAACATTACTAATGATAGCATAAAAAAGATGACTGCAAATGAGATGATATACTTGTAATATTTTCACGACATGAGCTTATCTTGAAGCAACCTGTGATTGATTTTCCATTCAACAATCATTTCTTGTTCTTGCTTAACATCGATTACTTCATTTGAAACAATTATTGGTTTGGTGCTTGCTTGTACTGCCTTCTTTAATTGTTCCATTGTTTGAAGTGTTTTATTTGCCTTAACATGATGAGCATGAAATGCATAATCTTGACCTGCTTTGGTTAATTGATATTGATTATTTGTCCCGTAGAAGATTGCCTTACGATCATATAAGTATGGACTACCTAAGACCATTCCACATTCTCTTAATGGCATTACATCACATGTTACCTCGTCCACATACTTAGATGAAATTTCAAATTTGATTGTGCACTTCTTTGTTATGTGCATTTGATGATGATTGCTTATCCATTTAAGTGTGTAAGGCTTATGATGTACTTGTGTTTTTAACCCCAATTGCTTAACCAATTCTTCTGAGATTAGATTAGCTTGATATCCACTGTCGATTAATGTGTCTATCTTAGTGTGTCACATGATGGTCCTTATATGAAACAAGTTACTTCTACAATCAATTCCTTCACCAATTTTACCTGTCATACCAACCAATGATATCTTTGATTAATCACCTGAATCCGATCCCAAGTCCGTGGGTCTTGTTGTCGCTGCAATTGTTTGCCTTCCCTTCTTTTCCTTGAACCACTTTGGCCTCTTCTCGGG
This sequence comes from Picea engelmannii, assembly GCA_009831015.1. Classification (NCBI taxonomy): domain Eukaryota; kingdom Viridiplantae; phylum Streptophyta; class Pinopsida; order Pinales; family Pinaceae; genus Picea; species Picea engelmannii. The sequence continues at coordinate 734,437 of ML781690.1, read as the reverse complement.
ATGCAACTACCAACAATGGTCCTCATCATGCCCCTCTTTATTGCAATGCTTGCAAGAGGGCTTCTTTTCCTTTCTTGTCACTGCTTTTTCCTTTTTGTTTGTCCAGTTCATCTTGTCCTCTTTCCTTGAAGACGATTCCCCTGATACACTTGCTTTCCCTGCTTCAATGTATGTTGTTTGAACATAAACCTCATCAAAGTTAGTGCGTCCAAACATGAATACAGTTTTTCTAATATGTGAATACTTCATAAGAGTTTCTTGTGCGTGTAAAGGGATATCTAACATCAATGCCATTTTTCGAAAGCCATTAGTATACTCTTGCACTATTTGTCCTTTTTTTAGTTTTAAAGATTGCCATTCATTTAATGCTTTTCCTTTATAACCCAAAGGATAAAATTATTTTCTAAGTGCAGCAATGAAACTTTGCCATGATGGAAATACATTACCCACTTATTGTGTTCCATTTTGAAACTTGCTTTGCCACCATATGAGAGAGGTGCCTGCAAGTCTCAAAGATGACAACTTGATTTGTGTGGCCTCATGCTTGATCTGTTGCACATTGCAGTAAACCTCCATCTGCTGACCCAATTGTCAAGTTTCTTTGCATTTACTTCCCCATCATATATGGGCAACTCAAATTTAACATCAAGTTTTAATAATGGAATTTTATTCTTATGTTTATGAACACGTTTCTTTGCATTGGACTTAGAACTTGAACTTGAAGAAGAAGGAGAAGAAGGAGGTGATGATGGAGGTGAAGGAGGAATCCGAGGATGGTCCTCTTCCTCTTCACTTTTTCCCTTTGAAGAGTTCCCAAGAACCGGTCTCTTTCGTTCCAAGTAATCCTCATACAAAACTTTCACTATCTTCGACATAGCAAGGAAAGGTTTTTGAAAATCTTTCTCATCAAAAGAAAGTCCCTCTTCCGATGCCATCTTCTCGCTGTGAGAAGCTCTCTTTCTCAATCCAATTAATGAATTCTCTTTAACAAACTCTCCTTCACCACGTTGTAGCTTTTCCCTGTTTAACATGCAAAAATCAAATCCAAACATCAACTAGCTCTGATACCACTTGATTTGAAAATATCTTTTAATGACTATGGTTGGGTTATTAATTGCATGCGTTGATTAACCATTTAAGAAGATGAATGAAAGAGGATGAATTTAATGAATAAGAATAGCAACCATAAGACAATATACAAATCTGAACTGAATCAATAAGAACAACAAACCATAACAAGAGAAGTGATAACGAAGTTCGACACAAAATTGCCTACGTCTCCAGGCCTTTGTCTTAGTGGGGGAGGCTTCTTTATTAATTCTTCAATGATTTAAAAGTACATAAAAGGTACATAAAATGGATCTCATACTGGTCTCACTGTGTTTTAATTGACCTCAAAAATCCAACACAACTGACGACATTGAAAAAGACTGAGTGTAGCTCCCAGAAATGGCCCGCAAGCGTCTGCTCCTCAACAACTTCCCTACATAAAAATGGATTTGGCTTGGATTTTCTTCAGTATAACTCTGATATGATTTCCCTCCATGGCCTTAAATAGGCCTGGTTTTTATAGATCTGAAGTTGGTTATCCTTCCCCAACTTCCCCCCAAAATCTGGCCTCCAAAAATGCCCAATATCCCCCAAAAATGGGCAAAATCCACTATTATAGGCCAAAATCCATTAAAAAAATCCAAAACTATAATATAAAACCCACTTTATCTTTAATATAGGGCTTAATCCCCCCACAATGGATGCACACCCCCAATTCTAGGTCACACGACACTTAGGTGGCCAAGCGCCAGCCCAAAGAGCTGTGCGCTGGCCCCTTAGCTCGAAACATAGGGTCATGTGGTGGTTTTTTAATATGACTACACCCAAAAAACCCGCACTAACACTTATCATATAGCCCCGGTCATGTCATATATGCCCAGAACCCAAGGTCTTGGTACTATCTCCACGATGGTGGTTAACTTATGGTGCCCGTTCCCCCAACTGTGGTCATATTATAACTTGCAACCATGGGTTGGGGCTTAGCCCCAGCCCCTTTCCACCCTCCATATAATATATATCAAACTTTATATATTAATAAAATGGGTTAATAAAACAAGGAGAACGTGGGGCACATTGGTATTTTGTCGTTTCCCAAAGCGTTGACTTTGCCATAGGTTGTGGGTTCAAAACCCACGAACCTCCAAAACTTTTGAAACCTGCCACTTTGACTGATGACTGGGTGCCATGTGGCTTCCCATGCATGGGCCACATGGCACCACCACATTTGACAACTCATATTCCATGTGTCGAAACTGTATTGGTCCAAGTATGCAACATCTACCTAGTCACAGGTCGCCACTTGTAATCACCTGCCTCTGCCACGTCAGGATCCTGAAATAGCTTTGGTGACGTCATGTTCACGTCATAATTGACTTTTTGCCACTTGAACTTTGACTTTTTTGTTGTTTGGGAATATGGTCAGAGTGAGATAACTCTTGCATATGAAGCCCATTTGAGAAAGTAAATATATGGCCAGAATCAACACGATGATTCGGTCGCAATGGAATTGGTTTCGTTCGATTCCGAGAAATTTCATTTTTGAGCCTTTTTGAGCCTTGTCAGGCTCTTGGATCTGATTCTGGATCACACCTCCTCACTAAAGGACCTTTTGGTCCCCAAAAGGTTATTGACCAGTCAACAAGCTCGGGATAGGCCACCCATCTTGTCCTCTGTCTTTGTACTCTGTTCTGTGCACCTGTCTCATCAAGATCAACTGTAACACAATCATGACAACTGACAACATATTGTTAGCCATTTGAACCTTGTTACATGTTACTGAAGCCACTATCATCCATGTAGACAACATTACTAATGATAACATAAAAAATACGACTGCAAATGAGCTGATATACTTGTAATATTTGCACGACATGAGCTTATCTTGAAGCAACATGTGATTGATTTTCCATTCAACAATCATTTCTTGTTCTTGCTTAAGATCGATTACTT
>ML781690.1:677981-701123 GCA_009831015.1 Picea engelmannii | reverse complement strand
CTATTAATTCACGAACTGTACATGGGGATTCTTCACAAGTTCTCTGCTTGTTCTTTCTTCTTCCTCCTAATGCTAACTCTCTCTCAGATCTCTTGCTCATAATAATAATAATACAGAAAAGGAGGGTGCCTATATTCGGTTTTCCCTCTCAAAAGCTAAATTGTCTAATCTACACTTAATGACTCTACCTACCTGTATCCRATCTAATCTTTCTGCATTAAAATCTAATAAGTGTTCCTGCTGTACAAGGACGAGAGCTTATCTGCTCCAGGTCCCAATTGATACATAAGTACGCCTAAATATAGATTCTTTTATTCAATCGGCGGCGCTTCTCAAAATAGTCACGACAGTGACCCTGACGTCTCCCTTCGAAGTCTTTTCCATCTTCCCGTGCAGGCGCGCACGACGAGGTGCGGATGCTCCTGCATCATAGGGGCTGACCCAACCAAAGGGGAGGCGATGTGGAGACGCGAGGGGGAGCCCGACATCCGGGGGATAATAGCCAGACAGTGCAACTGCGAAACCGACGGAACAAGAGAGGGAGAAATGATGGTCTCGGGCTCGAGGGGAGGGGAGGAGCAGATGGAGGGTGAATCGAGAGGTGAGACCGAGGGTCGGCGAGGTTTCCATGGTGAGCCTCGCCGCGACCTCCCCCTTGGGCGCGACATAAGGTGGTTCTGGTAGCTATCCAGAGAAACTAGGTGCACCAAGCAGAGGTAGAAGGCATGGATGCGAGTATGGACTGCATAGATCAAGAGAATTCGACCAGGATCATGCCATGCTCGCACAGGGAGGAGCCCTTCGACACGCGAGCAGAGACGAGGGGCACACAACAGGAGCCAAGCCATGCGAGGACGCACATAAGGAGAAGAGAATTGCATTAATGCGCTTTTACGTCGTAGTAAGAGCAATTTAATGCTGGAGGAGGGTGGGGGGCAGTGGCACGAGCCCATCACATGGCTCCATGCCCCGGTGGCTGGTGCCTGCCTCCATTGTATGCCATGTGTGCCGCACTAACACCCCATCCGGGGGTTCTCAAAATTTGAAGGACATGGGGGTGGGCTTTGATCCACTTATGTGTGCACGGGTCACGATTTAGCTAGTTCAACTTGAGTCAGTTAAAGTATGGGTTTTTGTTTGTTAAAACTCACTATATTTTTAGTGGAGAGAAAACACCCAAAAAAATCCAATCATAACATTTGTAACAAACAAAAAAAAAATCATATTTTAGTTTGATTGTTTTATAATATTTATAAAAGAAATAATCATTTTAAATTTTCCTAATTGAAAAAAATATTCTATTTTTTATTTTCTTATAAATTTAAATTCAACTTAAAAAATTAATTTAAACATTATTAATGATTCTATTAAGTGAGTTGCATCATTCGGTATCACACCACACTATGATGAATTCCATTTCTTGATTTGAATAATCCATGAATATTCATCCTCCCTCTCTAAATAACTCATGGAGTGAGAAGACTAGTTCAATGGATATGATTTGACTTGAGTCATAATTATATTTATGTGTGTCCCATAACTCTTAGTGAGCTGCGACCCCTTTTAGAAACTACTTTCATAATTATATTTGTTTTTACATTGATATAATTATAAAGTTATAGGGCATTGGATATCATATATACAATAAAACTTAGGAGATGATTAAGATGAAGATAGTGAAATCAAACCTTGTACACATTGTGTAGAGAAAACATTCACTTTGGATTTTATTGTTCATATTATATTTCAATTAGGGGTGATAAAAGTGGAGCACCATAATTGGTTAAATATTTATTATTTTAATAGTTACTTAATCATTTAAGTATTCAAAAGATTAGTTAATATTCATTAGTTATTAAAAAGATTAGTTAACATTCATTAGTTAGTTAGTTGTTTTTTTTATAGAGTTTGAAAGTTGTTGTCATTGTTAACTTTGATCTCTAATTGTAATAGTTATTTATAAGATTATAGACATAAACAAGACATGAGTACTCTTTATATATTCATAGCTTGTATGTTCTCCATGATTTTTCTCTTTAAGGCCTCATATTATAACATACATGGTGCTTGGTCATATGAATGTATCAAAGTGAGATATATACTCAACTTTAAAAACCTCCATTTTGTTCTCCTTAGATATTGATCCAAATTACAAAATGTTAGCTCACCTTGAGATTCACCTTTGTGGTATTGTAGTCTACTTGTTCTCCTTAGATATTGATCCAAATTACACAATGTTAGATCACCTTGAGATTCACCTTTGTGGTATTGTAGTCTACTTAACCAATAGAAACAATAAATCATGAGTAATATTCAAAGAATTATAAACTACACAAAAGTAAATAGAAGAGACAATGATATTAAACCCATATAACCCTTGTATTGATAATCCAAAAAGAGATTGAAATGACTATGGGCCTCTTTGAGAGGCAACATCCAATTGAGCATAACCCCAACACAATAATAATACTTAACAAAAAATTGCATCGACTTCTATTTCTATATTTATTAGGGCATTATTTAATACAAAAGACCCTTTTACATTGATTAACCACCCATTAACTAACTAATGGGATGTATTAAAGAATATGAGCTCATACATTATTTGGATAATGGTAGGGCCCTAAATTTTCCATAACATGCCCTCCTTCTTCAAAAAGTAGCATATCCTTTAATATTGGAGGTATGGAAACTACTATAAAATGCTATAAAATCACCACTAGTTTCCAAGTCGTGTCTTGTCTTTAGGTTGTGTACCCTTCCACTATATCAAGACTTCCCAAATGGTATGTTGGCATAATTGACACTCTCTTGTGCCCAATACTGCCATTGGATGTACTCAAATGGGATATTCATCATCAAGTTCAAGGAGGTTGGTATGAATTCAAAATTACACCCCACTATCTTCTTCAAACATGACACATGAAAAAGTAGGTGTATCTTGGAGTGGCCAGTGAGAGCCAATCCATATGCAACTTATCCATATAAATTTGGCGTTGGCTTCTGGTAGCCCTTGTATTTGAGAGAGGTTTTCTTATATGAATGAAGATGAATAAACAATTGATGCCCTTCTTCAAAAGAATGCTCAAAGAAATGCTAACTTGCCTACTGCTTCCTTTAATTTTGAGCCAAAACTAGAATGTCCTTAAGCATACTAAGGATGTCTGCTTTAGTGTTACGTGTGTGATCCACAACTTGAAACTTCGATGTGCCTAGTAAATATGAAACCACTAAGAGAGGTTTTTGGCCATAATAACTTCATATGGTGACATTTTGGTAGTGCCATGATAAGTGGTATTATACCACCATTTAGAAAGGTGTAACCAATGAAGGAATGAGCACTTATTGTCTAGGGAAAAAAATTACAAACAAGTTTCCAAGAATATTTTGATAACCTATGTTTGACCCTCTATTTAGGGATGATAAGTTGTTCTCATTTTTAATTGGGTACCCTATAATTTAAAAAAATCTTGCTAGAATTTGTTGGTGAAGGTGGGATCATGATATGTCATAATGGAATTAAGAATGTTATGTAATTTGAAAATATAATCCATGAAGGCTTGGGCAATTGTGGATGGCGTAAATGGGTGAAACAATGAAGAAAATGGAACATATTTAGAAATGTTGTAAACTACCATCTTGATGATAGATTTGAAGTCAACTTTAGGGAGGACTACTGTAAAATCCATGGAAAGTTTAGCCTAAATAGTGGTGTGGATAGATAACAGTTATAATTCCCACAGGTCTTCACTATTTCTCCCTTATTTATTTAACATGTGTCACATTCAGTTACAAAGATATGTATGTCCATTTTCATTCCTTCTTTTGTCCATTTTCATTCCTTCCCAAAAGAAGGATCACTTGGCTCATTCATATGTTTTTCGAAAACATGGTGACCTATGATAGGAGAGGAATGTAGTTCCACTGACACTCATTTTTTTTTTTTTTTTAAATATGGATTCTATACCAGAAAAAAACATGCCCTTTATAGTACAAGGTGTCCTACTTCCAAGTATAGATGGCAGGGGTTTGGGGTCCTCCTTAAGGAATTTGATGAATTGAACCAATATGTTAGTAATCAACTATTCTTTTTGTACCTCTTCAATCCAATTGGGTATGTATAAGGATAAATAAAATAAGAGCCCTTCTTCCTCATACTTCTTGGACACAGCATTGGCGACCACATTTTCCTTACCCTTATTGTATATGATATCATAATCATAACCTAACATCTTAGTGACCTACTTGTGTATCTTTGATGAAAAAAACTATTGTTCCAAAAACCACTTCAAGCTATGATGGTGTGTCTTGATCTAGAAATGTCTGGCAATGAGATACATGTGCCATGTATCAACAACATGAAGAATGGGTCAAGTATCCTTAGTACCATGAATATTAGGGATAAGTAAAGGATAGTGATATGATGTATCACACTAAGCTTTAATAGTTCATTGTGCCCTAAATATTATAGGGTTTACCCTAAGCACCATCCTTGAAATGAGGGCAAATACTTAGGGTTTTTCCTTGGGAAATGTAACTTGGAAAAAAAACATCATAGCCTCCCATTTCAATAGTGAATATGCATGTTGGATTTTAGCAAATCGTATTCCATTTGGAGTTTCAAATTTTGACACTTACTACCACATTTCATCATACCTCCATTATATCATGTTTTCAAAATTGTGCACTACAGGGACATAACAATGGGTTTCTTCAATAAGTCGGTGATGTGTAAAGTTATGGGCATTTCCATTATTAATGAGGAAAAGTACATTTCAATGATTTATATATAACCAACTTTAGGGTTTGGGGAGTTGAAATTTTTGATAAAGCATGGATGGAAATTTAGAGTTCCTCACAAGGAGGCTCTTGGGTGATTTCATCTAGAAGAGGAAGTGTAGTCTCTACTAGATATTGATTTGGGATGGCTTCATTTGGAATTTCCTTAAGCATGTAGATTTGGGTCATACCTATGAAAAATAATTTATTTTCCTTACATATATGTCCTTTGACCCATTGTTCATTATAATGATAGAAAAGTTTACGATGTTGACATTTGAATACTTTTGTTGGGGTCAACTTCTGGATCCTCTAGGGTTGGGAAGTCAATGGAGTGGTTCTAGGTACAAAAGAGGGATGTGAGTGAAGAAAAAAAGTGGGTATTTTGGTCTATACAATGGCCACCACTTGTTCTTCACCATGGAAACCACCTTTGAGGTAGTCTTACTAGTAACAATAATCTATAAAAGTTTACATTGAGTGATTGGCTTATGCCTCATATTTGAATATGATTTATTAGTAGTATTTCCTTCCACATGGATATACTAAAGGTTTCATTCCAGACTATTATTCCACTAATAAAAAATTCTTTCCATGTTATCCATTTTGTGTAGCCAACACCTACCATTTTCCCTCTCTCTCTCTCTCTCACCATCTAGTGGGGATAAAAATGTTACTGCTTCCCATGAAATTGACATGACAACTTTAGTAGTGTACTCATGCACAATGGAGGTACGACCCATGTGGAAGATAAATACCATTTCCCATGGCTTGAATTAGAGTAGAAAAAATATTTCATTTCTATGTTTGGAGAGTAATGGATGAGCAATAATTCTTGAAGCACTACAATTTCACATTGCTGTGGGCACAAGTAAAGGGTCAAGGTTCATGGGCCTTAGCCATAGTTATTGGCCCTTGGAAATTATTATTGGTAGAACAACATGTCCATTATTTGATCTATAGTTCCAATTTTTGTAGTCCATTCCTAATACAAATATTTATATTAACACATGTTCTTAGGTATTGGGATCTACACTAGATTTGCATATATTTACATTACCTTACACATACAAACACTATCGGTTCAGGAATGTCAAGAAGCTAATCACTAATGAGTTGCTATAAGTTTTTTCTCATGGGAAAATAAGTCCCTACCCATGAAGACAATCATAACATGGCCAACAAATTGGTTGGGTTCTTTTCCTACATATGCAAGAACCTATTGAGAATCCTACATTCTCTTATATGGTGACAAACCCACTATTAAAATTAACTAATGTAATACTTTGTTGATCACTTTTTCCTATTCATAGAAATCATCGATGTCGAGGAAAATCCTTTGAAGAATCAAGAACCATCATCCATTTTTATAGATATGGTACTCCTCTTGTTCAAATAACATATATTATTTATCAAATTCTTTGGATATGATGAGAGAGTGCTATGTATAAAACCCCTTGTGATCTTTAATTATCAATAAAATGCCAATGTTCTTCAGAAAACTAAATAGTCTTTAAGCAAGTATAATTGCCAAAGAAAGACCCAAATAAAAATAAAAAATTGAAAAACTCTAAAGAAATATTTATAATATAAAATAAATTTCTTAATCAAAGATATTTTTTCCTCCACTCTAAGTTGTAGGTAAGGGAAACAATCAATATTTTTGCTCGAAGAAGATAAAACAAAAATGGCACAACTTATATATAATTACTTTAAAATATTGTAAATTTCATTTCAAAAGGGTTTGAACAAGATTACATGCTCAAATATCAACTCGATATTTTCTCAAGACAAAGTCATAAAATCTACGTGATACTTAAAGTAGTTCTCTAAGGAGATTTTTCAAAAAATAGATCCAAAATCTGAGTTGTTTAAACATTATAAATAGTATGGCCCATGGCCTTTACCTTTACAAATATCCATTATGTAAATAAACAATAAATATTTTTTTTTTCTCATATGGTAGGGATTGGGATTATAGAACTAGAAATAAATCAAAATCCTATAAAAAAAAAAACATAGATAATTAAAACATAGATAATTAGTCAAACCATCGTTCCACTAGTTATTTCACCAATGTAAACAACATGACATATGGCTAATGGATGAGGAGAGGTAGAGGGAAAATATCTAGAGGATTTACTCACAAATAAAATATATCAACCCTCTGAGAGACTTTGAATGTTTCTTTTATAATTCTTTATCCATCCTCTTGTTAGTTCCCTGGAAAGTTAGGGCTTTGCCCCCTTCCAATTTCTCACGTACTTTTTGTTAAATGGAATAATTTTTTTTGTCACGCAGTAAATGATTTATTAATGTAATCATTGGTAAATGTGCACTTAGGAATTAAATCCTTTATCTAGGGCTGACTTTATATCATATAAAGTTTCATTTAATAAAATTTTTCTAAAGTATTCCACAAGCCCAAAATAGTCATGAATGTATTTCAAATTTTTGGAATTAATAATGGATATATAATTATAGGAAACCATTCTTGGTATTTTAATTATTTCATATTTCCAATGAGGTCTCATTTGTTCAATTTGGACATTTATATCTCAAGTTATGAGATCAAGAAGATAAGGTTTCAAATTAATCTCATCAAAGGCAATTGCAGGGACTCGAGAAGATAAAGGTTTCAAATTAATCTACTTGAATTTATGAGAAAAGTGTTGTAATATTTAACTCTTCAAATTGATTTAATTATTTTTTTTCATCTTTTCATTTTTCTAATGAGATCTGTTTTTCTAAATTCTAACATTGGGAGATCAATTTAGGGAATTTAGAAGGAGACGACTTAGCCATCATTGATCTCCTCATCTTTCCAATGAGATCTCTTTTTCTAAGTTCTGACATTGAGAGATCAATTTATGGAATTTAGAAGGAGGAGACTTAGCTATCATTGATCAAGCCTCATGTGCATTCTTAGCCATTGATTTAGAATTTTTCCCTATTTGTCCCACATGAATTAGGGGATGGAAATGTAAACCATTTATAATGAAAAAGGATTTCCAATTTTATTTGAGTGTGAAGATAGATAAAGCCATGTAACCCCATATAATGTGTGATTAGTGTACATTTTGGTCACCTAGTGATTTCCTAGTCATCATGGAATGGAACGTCCTAATCACTACTAGCCAACCCATTCTTGCTAAATGTCATCACATGAATGACCTTTCCTCTGCCATGTGTCCTTTATGGGTGGTTTCCATGTGTCATAGTGTGGTAGGATGAATGTTTCATTGTGAGAGGATCCTATAACACATGTCGTTGATTTATTGGTGGCTAGCATGTATCACGATGTGGTAGTTTAAAGGTTGTATTGGGAAGAATACATGGTGAGAGGGGGAAAAAACTTAATGACATAACAAGCATAGATATATGGAGGTAGGGAGGATCCAAGGGGTTTCTCACCTCTACATTTGCATGCACATGAAAAATTGGATAATCATGACATGCCACAATTGCAAGGAAAATTGGATGATAATGACTTGACACTACCCAATCATTACTAGTGCAAGTGTCCTACCATGCCTGGCATGACCTCTACCACCTAAATTTGATTGATTGGTGGCTGCTAAGAGGGGAATCAACTTAGGAACATAATAAGCATACAAATGTTGAGGTAGGGGGCTCCACACCTCCACATATAGATAGAAAATTGGATGATCATGGCATGTCACATCTGCATGGAAAATTGGATGATCATGACATTCCACTACCTAGTCACTACTAGCCAATCCATGCTTTCCAAGTATCATCCCATGGGTGGCTTGTAATTTACCATGTGTCCTTGATTGATTGATGGTTTTTATGTGTCACAATGTGGTAGGATATAGGTTGCATTGGGAAGCATACATGGTGAGAGGGGAAAAAAACTTAAGAACACAAGCTGCATATAGAGGTGGAGGAAGGGAGCTCCACATGTTTCCATCCAAATGTAAAACTTAATGCAAAAGAAAAGGGATATGGCATGAACAAATGGTGTACAGGAATAAGGATTTAGGTGATATGGAGGGTGGGGTGGCTCCCATTCCAATTGGAAATTCCACATAGAGTGGAAAATTAGATGTGAGAGAAGAGGGATATGACATGTGAAGGAATGATGCAAAGGAATACTGAGTGAGGTGATGTGGAGGGTGGGGTGACTCCGACTCCATATTCTACATGGAAATCAAGGAAAATTTTAGGGGCTAAATTTCTCCCAAGGGCTAATTTTCCATGCTTTCTCCCAAAAAACAATTCACCAATTTTCATTTTTTCTAAAAGTGATTCACCCAAATTCTATAGAATAAAATTATTTTACCTAAAAATAGCCAAAATTTTATAGAAACTATATAAAATCCTTAAAAATTTGAATATTTTTACAAAAACATCGCCAAACATTTTATAGTTTACATATTAAGGAATAGTAAGATTAGCCAAAATTTCTACATTTTAAGATAAATTTCCATTTTTAAAATTATCCCCGATAAAAATTCCATGTAAAATATGGGAGGAAAGAAAAGAAGAAATGAAACCTACTTTTATATATATATATATATATATATATATATATATATATATATTTTTTTTTTTTTCACTTTATTAATTTTAGAAACACTTGAATTAAGCCATTAGCGTTGCTTCCATGGTTCTCATATTGCTTTCATAGGTTTCATATAAAAATATTTATATATCAAGCATATGACCTTTGATTTTCATTTTGTAAGATGCTTGGAAAAGATAAGGCAATTGGATATCTTATGAGAGGCTATACATCCCCATGCCATACTTTCTTGGTATATATATTTTAATTTATATAGAGACTTATCCTTGCAGTTGACCTTGGTATATATATTTGACCTTGGTATATATATTTTAATTTATATAGAGACTTATCCTCCCATTTGACCTTGGTATATATATTTTAATTTATATAGACTTATCCTCCCATTTGACCTTATGTAAAGGAGGATAATTGAAATGTTTGAAACTGATTCTGAATTTTAAGGAAAAAAATATCCACATATGACTTTTGATTTTCATTTTGTAAAATGCTTGGAAAAGATAAGTCAATTGGATATCTTATGAGAGGCTATACATCCCCATGCCATACTTTCTTGGTATATATATTTTAATTTATATAGAGACTTATCCTCGCAGTTGACCTTGGTATATATATTTGACCTTGGTATATATATTTTAATTTATATAGAGACTTATCCTCCCATTTGACCTTGGTATATATATATTTTAATTTATATAGACTTATCCTCCCATTTGACCTTATGTAAAGGAGGATAATTGAAATGTTTGAAACTGATTCTAAATTCTAAGGAAAAAAATATCCACATTTTCATGATCACTTGCACTCTTTAAATTTTAAAAACTAGACTAAAAATTCACTTGCACTTGGTTGATAGTTAATAAGAAAAACACATCAACACATTTTTATTAAATCAAATTCCTAGTATGTTGTTATTGCCCACACTTTTATTAAATCAAATTGCTACTATACTGTTGATTCCCAATAATGATGAGTTGTTGGAGTCTCGTACTCCCTTGGTGACGACAATGGTAGAAGCTATCCAAATTCTTAGAATGTCCAAGTACAAGGTATCAACTCTAGATATCCATAATAGACATTTCTTGATTGTGGATCCCACATTCTTTGACAAATTATCTTCCAAAATGAAAGAATCTACATATTTTATGGCTTCTCTAGTTCATGTTGGAATCTATATTCTTGGCTCACTCCACTCCATGGTTACAAACATGCAATCATGTTCTCTTGTATACGAGGCACACAATGCTATTCATGTTTGCCTTGTCAAATTCACTTGTCACTTTTTAAACCGGAAGGAAAGTGGGTATGATTTCCATATAAACTAGGAGGAATGATGAGGGTAGAGTAGGAAAGTTAGTTAAGCATTTATTTTCTTAATGGTTGGTTATCTATTTAAGCATTCATTAGGATTAGTTATCATTCATTACTCAATTAGGTGTTCTTTTCTAGAGTTTGATGGTTTTTGGCCTTGTCAACTTTGAACTCTAGTTGTAATAGTTAATTATAGGACTATATACATATGAACAAGGCATGCGTACTCTTTCATCATTTATATATTATATTATTTTCCTAATTGTTCTCTTCAGAGTATTTTATTAGAATATACAAGTGCTTTCTTATATCAAATGATAAGAGTATAATTGGATAATTTGTTTTTTAAACTTATATATATATATATATATATATATATATATATATATATATATATATGGGTGGTAAAAAATGGAAAAAAAATTGCAAAGTAAATCTACTATTTCAAAAAAGGTCCTCATTGGCATTCTTTTGTCTCCCTATTATCTAAGCCTTTCATTCTCGTTGTAGTTGTAAGAGTACTAACATGACTAGTATAAAGTCTATAAAAAACATTCAAAATACAAGTAGATTTGTGTTACACACGAAATATTTATACTACAGGTTTGCTTCAGGCTGGGTGATGTTATGGCTTGTTCCTTTTGTCTCATTGAATTGATTTTTAGATTCTTCTTCTTGATCTCTTCCATCTTCTTGCCTTGCTATCTATCGAGTCTCCATATTTGAAGTCTACCCTTCACTTATGTAACCAACAACTTACTTTAGTTTGTAGCAATCCATTTCAATGCCTAAAAATAGTTCCCCATGTTCTTCACGGATGCCCATTATCTTGTGATACCGATCTTGTTGTTGTAATTCCAGGTTATGGATAACATTTTAAAGGGTTCTTCATGCCTCTATAGTTACATGTGGATGTATTCACATTTTCTTGGTTCCATGATTATCCAAGTCTGAGGATGTGCACTTTTTGCACAACTAAAAATTCTATTAACCTATATTTCTAGAGTGGGGATAGGTGTCCCCTTTTGGATATTGGGAGGAATGAGGTGGAGAGCAAGGAAGCAAAGCTTCTAGATCTAAATTATATTAGAAAAAAAAGGAACCTGGTGTTGAAAAGAGGCTCATACACAAATGATATAATAAAGTTTATCTTCAGGCCATAGAGGAACCATATATTTCCCGTATCCGAAGTCTCCTATAAAATCCAACTAGAAACTCAAATATTCACTATAGTGTGCCCCCAAAAATGAGAAAAGGGTAGAATGAACAAGGGAGATTAAAACAAATTTCCCGAAAATCTTCCACAACAGATTTGGCTTGCCCCACAAAGAAACAATATGCAATTCTATGGGAATAAAAAGAGAGAGAGAGATAGAGAGAGAGATAGAGAGAGATAGAGTCTCCAAGGTTGACTTGTATCATTATAACCATACAAAGACAAAACCTAGGTCCATATGCCAACACTACATACCTCAAAATAAATAACATGCCCTAGAGAACCAATCTGCAATTTTTTTGGGATAAAAACAGAGATATGGAACTTCCAAGGCCAATGTATATAATCATAACCATACAGAGCCAAAACCCAGGTCGAGATTCCAACACTACATACGTCACAATATATAACATCCCATAAAAAGGGGATGTAAAGGACTTCCCATATTTCTCATTCTATCATAATGTCCATTCCCAAAGTAAATAAAAGTTTTCAAAAAATGATTAGGGGTGAAATCCAGAGATGTCTGAAGCTTACCCAAGTCTGTCCTTTTTTTTGTTCATTTAACAAATTGGGATGGCTATCCTTTTGAGGCCGTGGATGAGGCAATGACCCAAGCTTTGAATTATACTATGTATTTTTCTGGAGGGGGTTATCATCCCCCTCTAGATGTTGTGTCCATCCTGTGTGATTCAACATGAATATGGATTTGGAGGCTATGCACAGAGCTCATGTAGAGAACCAAATATCTGAATTAACAAGGAAATTACTTATTAACAAGATTTACACAATGATATTTATTTACAAAATATTAATTATAGTGGGATAATTATGTTGGGTATGTTTTATATTCTTTGCAAGAGTAGTAGTGTTTGCGTTGAGTTGGGTGCGCAGGGGGGTTTGAGGGGGGGGCACATTTTTGGGTGGTTTTTCGGCACATAGTTTTTTTCCGATGGTTTTCTATTTCCGATTAAGGAATTAGGGTTGTTGACTAATCCAAGTCATTGGGTTAGGGTTTTGGATGCCGCTGGCTCCTATATGTATATTGTATTGTAAAAAATGTATCACTATGAATGCATATAGAATATGATGGTTTTCCTGATTTGGGTTTCCAGGGGAAAAATATCTGTGTAATGTTTGTATTTTCCATTATATCTTTTCTGTTCTTTTACTGAAAATCTGTTTGTAGTAAATATTGTAGATGTTTAAAATCTACATTTGGTATCAGAGCTTTGTTGGCTTCAGGGGGACACCTTTGTGGTCAAGGGTTTGGCTTGAGACTCTGATAAGCCTTGTTACAGTGGGAGATCTATGGTATTTATTTTTTAGGTGAAAAGAAATGGAAAGCAATTCAAAGATGGAGATAGAGAAGTTTAATGGGCAAAGTTTTGAGTTGTGGAAGATCAAGATGGAAGATCTTTTGGTGGACATATATCAGTGGATCACGGTAGATCCAGGTATTGAACCTATAGGAACTTCAACAAATGACTAGAAAAAGTTGGATCGGAAGTCAAAGAGCACAATCCATCTGTGTCTCTTAGATTCAGTATTACTGAATGTGTCAGAGGAAGCTACAACCAAGGATTTATGGGATAAGTTGGAAAATTGTATCATTCTAAGTCCCTAGTAAATAAACTATTCCTGAGAAAGAAGTTGTATAACCTGAGGATGAGAGATGGAGACTCGGTGGTAGAGCATTTGAATGCCTTCAATATTGTGGTAAGTTAGTTAGTATCTGTTGAGATTAAAATTTTAGATGAAGATAAATGTATCGGTTTATTGTGTTCTTTATCAAACTCGTGGGATAGTCTGGTTGTGGCCATAGGTAGTAATACAAATTCTTTGAAGTTTGATGAAGTGGTCTCATCCTTGTTGTCAGAGGAGATGAGACAAAAGAATATGGAAGGACAGAGCAGAGACACATTATTTGCAATAGGACGTTCCCAGGAAAGAAATAGATCTAAGTTCTCAAGTGGGAGATATAAGTCTAAGGGTAGATCTAAATCTCCCGAAAAGTTTGTAAAGGTATGTTGGAGATGTGGAAAAAAAGGGCACTACAAGAAGCAGTGTAGATCCAAAGTTGAGAAAAAGAAGGGATCTGAAGAATCTCCTTCTACAGAAGAAAAGACCTCCAAGGAAGAAGGAGGGGATGTGTACTTGGCTTCTTCAAGCACACATGTAGATCATGAGGAATGGTTGGTTGACTCAGGTGCATCCTTTCAAATGAATCCCCATAGGGAGTGGTTCTATGAATATGAAAGGTATGATGGAGGTAATGCTTTCTTTGGTGATGAATCGACAACCAGAATCATAGGTTGAGGAAAAGTCAAGTTGAGGCTCATAGATGGAAGGATTAGAACACTGCCTAGTATTCTGCACATCCTAGGTTTGGCCATAAATTTGATTTCTGTAAGAAAAATGGACGATGCAGGGGTAAAAAAAATATTTGAGAAGGAAACCTGCAGGATGGTTCGAGGAGAAATGGTATTGTTGAAATGAGTTCAGTTTGGAACTATGTATAAGCTTCAAGGAAGCACTATTAGTGATGGGTGTAATAGTTCCATTGTTCCTGATATTGGAGTTGAAGAAGAATTAACTCCTATAGTCTCTAGAGAAACGGTTATGCCGTGGCATCAAAGACTGGGGCATATCGGAGAGAAGGATCTTTGACTACTACATGGTAAAGGTATGGTTGAAGGTATGTCTAACTTCTCTCTAGATTTTTATTTCTGCAAACATTGTGTATATGGGAAGCATAATCAGGTAAGATTCCCTTCTGGTGTAATGAGGGAAGAAGGAATTTTACAACTAGTTCACAATGATGTTTTTGGACCTGTATCGGTCCCATCATTGGAAAAATATGTGTACTATGTCTCATTTATAGATGAATTCTCAAGGAATAATTGGATATATTTCCTCAGGAAGAAATCAAAAGGATTTGACAGATTTAAAGAGTTTAAGGCTCTTGTTGAGAATCAAACAAAGAAAAGAATTAAGGTGCTGAGGACAAATAATGGTGGAGACTTTTGTGTGAATGAATTTGAAGAATTCTATAAGAAGTGTGTTATAGCAAGGTAGAAGACTACTCCACATACACCTCAACAGAATGGAGTTGCAGAAAGAATGAAAAGGACGCTGATGGAAAAAGCAAGGTGCATGCTTAGTGGTGCCGGGTTAGGGAAATAATTCTGGGCAGAGGCAATGGGTACTGCATGTTACCTGGTTAATAGATCACCCTCATCAAAAATGGATGATAAGACTCCACAAGAGGTATGGATAGATAAGAAACCTTCTCTCACACATCTCAAGGTATTTGGATGTGATGCATATGTTCATGTTCCAAAGGGAAACATGAGTAAGCTAGATAAAAAGGATGAAAAGTGTATCTTTATTTGATATACAGATGGTCGCAAAGGTTATAAGCTTTGGAACCCAAAAACTAAGAAGGTAGTGTATAGCCGAGATGTGGTATTTATACAAATGAAGGATGTTGTTAAACAAGAAGTCCTACAAAGTAAGGAAGAACCAGAGAAAACAAAGTTTGATTTAAAGGATGATGAGCCAGATTCTATAGAAAAAAATGAATAAGAAGAAGAATATCCTCATACTCCAATATTGAGGAGATTGGTTCGAGAAAGAAGGCTACGAGAAAGGTATACTCCATCTGATTTCCGTCCAAATTTTTCTTTGTCTATTACTGATGATGATACTAGAACTGTCAGGGTGGTAGTGGATTAAGAGGATGGAAATCTCTAGAAAAGGGCCATGGAAAAGAAATGTCATCTTTGGATAAGAATGAGGCTTGGGATCTAGTGGAGTAGCCGACTGGAAGAAACCCCATTGGCATCAAATGGGTATTTAAAAAGAAGCTTAATGTAGAAGGAAAAGTGGAGAAATACAAAACTCGATTAGTAGCAAAGGGTTATTCTCAGGTTGAGGGAATTGATTTTGGTGAGATTTTTTCTCTGTTGCCAGGTTAACCTCTATAATATTTTTGTTATCTGTTACTACTGCATTTTATTTTGAATTAGAACAGATGGATGTGAAGACAAAATTTATACATGGGGATCTAGAAGAAGAAATCTATTTGAAGGAACCAAAAGGTTATGCTATGAAGGGAAAGAAGGAGCTGGTATGCAAGATGAAAAATTACCTGTATGTTTTAAAGCAATCACCAAAGATGTGGTATCAAAAATTTGATACTTATATGTTGGGACTTGGCTTCACAAGAAGCAAAGACGATCATTGTGTGTATTTTAAATTAATTGGTGATCATTTGATTTATTTGGTATTATATGTGAATGACATGTTACTGATAGGAAACAACAAGGAGATTATCCAAGATGTGAAAACTCAGTTGTCCTCTAAATTTGACATGAAGGATCTTGGTGCTTCAAATTTCATTTTGGGCATGGAAATTAAAAGAGATCGGAAAAAGAGGAAACTCTGGTTAAATAAGAGAAAATATGTCGAGACAATATTGCAGAGGTTTAATATGAAGGAATGTAAACCGGTCAAGGTTCCTATTCCTGTTGGTGTAAAGTTATATGCGGATCAATGTCCCAAGACATAGGAAGAGGAGGAGCACATGTCTTCTGTTCCATATGTGAGTGCAGTTGGCAGTTTGATGTATGCAATGGTATGTACTAGACCAGACATTTCACATGCAGTGGGAGTTTTGAGCAGGTATATGTCAAAACCAGAGAAGGAGCATTGGACAATAGTAAAAAGGGTTTTCAGGTATTTGCATGGAACTGCTAGATATGGATTGTGCTACCAAGGAAGACCGGGATTGGAAAGAGTGGTGGATATACATGGCTTTGTGGATGCAGACTGGGCTGGAGATCTGGATCATAGGAGATCTACAAGTGGGTATGTGTTTAACCTGTTTGGAGGAGCAATAAGTTGGATGAGAAAAGGATAGGTTGTAGTGGCACTTTCAATTACAGAAGCTGAATACATGGCAGCCACTCATGCAAGTAAGGAATTAGTATGGTTACAAATATTGTGTTCATGTATTGGGTTGGTACAACAAGATGTAAGGATAGATTGTGATAGTCATAGTGCAAATTTTCGGGCGAAGAACCCAACTTATCATTCAAAGACAAAGCATATTGATATTCAATATCACTTTGTGAGAGACATGGTTGAAGAAAATAAAGTGTTGCCGATGAAGGTGGACACTTTGAGGAATGTTGTAGATTCATTAACAAAATCTGTGAGCACTGAGAAGTTCTCTTGGTGTAGAGTATCCATGGGCATTTATGCCCTGGATTGTTGACTATGTAACCCTATAACCCACTGTATGCAAAGAAAATAACAAGTGGGATAATTTTTGGTATGTGTTATATTCTTTGCACGAGTAGTAGTGTCTACGTTGCACCAGGCGCACATGGGGGTTTGAGGGGGGGGGCACATTTTTGGGCGATTTTTCGACACATGGTTTTTTGTCGATGATTTTCTATTTCCAGTTAAGGAATTAGGGTTGTTGACTAATCCAAGTCATTGGGTTAGGGTTTTGGATGCCGCTGGATCCTATATGCATATTGTATTGTAAACAATGTATCACTATGAATGAATATAAAATATGTTGGTTTTCCTGGTTTGGGTTTCCAAGGGAAAAATCTTTGTGTAATGTTTGTATTTGCCATTGTATCTTCTGTTCTTTTATTGAAAATCTGTTTGCAGTAAATATTGTACAAGGTTAAAATCTACAAATTAGTTAAGAATTTATTAGTTTAACAATTAGTTGGATGTTTAAGCATTCATTACTTAGTTAGCTATAGTTTTATAGAGTTTTATGGTTGTCAACATGGTCAACTTTGGTCTTTGGTTGTAATAGTTATTTATAGGATTATAGATGTTTGAACGTGGCATGAGTACTCTTTTGACATTTATATCTTGTATGTTCTCCATGGTTGTTCTCTTTAGGTTTTCTTATTAGAACATACATGATGCTTGCTCACATAATATCAATAATGGAATATTATACCCATTTAAATAAGATATAAGTACATGCCAAAACCATGAGCATGAAACCATGGTTAATCCAAATTGATGTAGGAGCATTGTCCTTGTTAGTTTCAAAACCATTCATACCCATTAAATATTCCCCATTCCATGTTATATATGGGAGTTGCACATGTCATTTTATCACTCAACGATCGATGGTATGTGAACTCTAGGTTCTACCATGCGATTTCTAGATGAGAATGCATATCTCATCTGGTTTTTCTCCCTGTCAATGGTAAAAAGTTTGGGAAAGAGAGGATAATGTGTGTAGGTGATATAGGAGGATCTTGGTGGCCACCCACCTTTTCCAACTGGCTCAAAACATTTTTTCGGCAACTTACTATTTTTAGTAGTTTTTTCAAGTCCCAAACTTTCGGGGCCATTTTGAGGGCCCAAGCCACATTTTTTCATGATAAGACACTTCAATAATAGCCAAAGGATTTTATTGATCCCCATAAATTAATCTCCTCATCAATACCTTTCCAACAAGCTATCGTGTTCCATAAACGAAGATCGTATGCAAAAGTTACGACCCTAGAAAGTTGATGTACTAACTTACCCCAACGAGGCCCACATGACTTTTGGCGCTTCATCTCCTAGGGTTAGGTTTTTGGATGTATGGGGTTTTGGCATTCATGTTATTATGAAAATTCCTCCAGATCCTCATTGTACTCATCATCTTGTGAATGAGCATAGTCGTCACATCTCTTCTCAGAAATAAGCTGCCACCATTCTAGCAAGCTTGTTTTCAGTCTACATTTTACAGTTTTCAAAATATTTCTTATTTAATAGAAGTCAAGTTTTACTGTATCTATGTTATTTTCATTGTGTCTCTATGTTAATATTATAAATTTATGGTTTCATTTCATTCCGCTCATAAATATGGATCAGTGGTATCAGAGTGGTCTACTCCTTGTTTTTTTTTTTAATGCATGTCCCCGACGCGATCATGGTATAGAGAGTTGGGTCTTGAACTTGTTTATCTTGAGGAAAACTTCTCTCGTACGCCCAAGAAACCATCCATGGAAGGAAAAAGGAAAGACGCCAGGACAAGATATCCTTTCAAAATGTTGCTCGAGGAATCCCTTGAGTGATAGAGGAACAAGATGATGGACAACTTTGCACAAATCCTTCGACGGTTGTCAAAAATTGACACATCCACCTCAAGCGTAGGCGCCACCCCCTTCAAGGTACATATCAATTTTTATATTCCTATATTTGAAGGTCAAATAGATGTGGATGTCATAGATAAATGGTTAAACCTTCTAGAAGGGTATTTTTCTGTCCCCAACTTTTTCGATAGGGAAGAGATTACATTTTCCATCCTCAAGGCCATCCCCCATGTCAAAGAATGGTGGGAGAATTTCTATGAGCAAAAGGAAATAGAGAGACACACATTATTTGCAGTTTCACCCACTTGGGGTTCCTTCAGGGATGTTATTAAGGAACAATTATACCATGTTGGAAGTTATGACGACTTGTATAGAAGATGGACCACACTACGGTAGGAAAGAGACCAAAAAATGCCAGAGTTCACCAATGTCTTCCATACCTTGCGCACCAAGTTGGGTATCAAATATTCTGAGCGACATATAGTGCTCAAGTACCATGACGGTCTATATAGATACATCCAAACATAAATATATTTTTTGGACATCTCATACTTGGGCGTGACCTATCTATATGCTGTCAAAATCGAGCAAAAGCTTAAACAAAAGATGCTACAGTTTGGGTTTGGGAACCCCTCACAATAGAAGCAGGGAAAGGGAAACCCCAATCCATAGAAAAAAGGATAGATCAAATATGGGAAACCTCAGGAAAACTAGTCCAAGCCACAAGAAAATAAGGAAAATGGGAAGATGAAGAAAGATACTGGGAAGTGGTGCAACTTCCATAAGATCCCCTGGCATAACACTGTTGATTACCGCTCAAAGTAGTCATTGGTGGATGAGGTAAAAGCCTTTGAATCAGATGTGGGTTCCAACTCTGATTCATAACTAGAAAAGGGGAGACAGATCATTCACGTGAAACCGTGTGGCATCGTTGCTACCACTAAGATCCAACCCAATGAACCTGATGATCCAGAGGAAAGAGAGAGCCTCTTTCATTCACAGATGTGGGTGAAAGGCACTCCACTACACTTCATCATTGACAATGATATCCATAAGAACCTCATCTCAGTAGAGGTCATCAAGAGGTTAGCCTAGCTGACAATGTCGCACCCACAACCCTACACCATTGAATGGCTCCATCAAGGAAGCGATCTTCGCATCAACGAATAGTTCCACTTGATGTATGGAATCAAGACATTCAAAGATGAGGTATTGTGTGATGTTTCTCCCCTTGAAGTTTGTGATTTTATTTTGGGACAACCTTATTTATGGAAATTTCATGTTGTATAAGAGTCTAAGCCTCACAATGTTATTATTACTTTGAACATGAAATTGTATAGGATACCCGAGGTAGTCCCACCTAGTGTTATTTCCTTGATATCTTCCAAGCAATTGATCGGGAAGGTCATTTCTCAGACCGGGAAGTTTTTCTTCTTATCGATTCACTCTTAGAGTGAGCGAAAGGTGGCATCCACATCCATGGTCTTCATTGCTGACCTCTCCACACAGAAAAAACAAGTGGATAAGGTCATGGAAGAATACAAAGACATCTTCTCATAACCTACTGGGGTACCTCTGCACTGTCAGTTCAAGCATCCCATTGATATGACCCCTGACACACCGCTACCGAATGGGCCAGTCTATCACCGCTCTCTGCTAGAAAATGAGGAGATAAAGTGTCATATCCAAGAACTGCTCCACAAGGGGCACATTCAACCCAACTCATCACCTTGTGGAAGCCCAATGATGCTGGTGAAAAAGAAAGATGAGACCTAGCGACTCTGCATTGATTACCGGGCCCTAAATAAAATCATAGTCAGGAACCGATACTCGATTCCCTGAATTTTTTATATCCTTGATCAACTCAAGGGGCCCAAATACTTCAGTAAGATTGATCCGAAGTCTGACTACCGTCAGGTCCCAATAGAATAGACAAATGTATGGAAAACTTCCTTCAAGTCAAAATAAGGTATTTTTGTATGGATGGTCATGCCCTTTGGTTTGACAAATGCCCAAACAACTTTCATGAGGATGATGGACAATATCTTGTGGCATTTTAGTAATTATTTTGTGGTGGTGTATCTTGATGACATTCTCATCTACAACAAGACTTGGGAAGAACACTTGCAACATATTCAACAGGTTCTGCACACTTTGCGACAACACAAGCTATATGGCAACTTGGAAAAACGCTCCCTTGGCATGGACATGGTCCAATACCTAGGACACATTGTTGATGCGCATGGTGTGCATGTTGATCCAGCCAAGATCCAAGTCATCTGTGACTATCCTACCCCAACAACACTCACTGACCTTCAGAGCTTCTTAGGCCTTTCTAATTTCTATTGTAGTTTCTTGTTGGGATTCTCCCATATTGCATGGGCCCTCAGCAAAATAACCATAGGTGGTGGTAAGGAAAAATTTGTGTGGGGCCTGTCCCAA
Organism: Picea engelmannii; assembly: GCA_009831015.1. NCBI lineage: Eukaryota > Viridiplantae > Streptophyta > Pinopsida > Pinales > Pinaceae > Picea > Picea engelmannii. Next base: position 679,702 of record ML781690.1, on the reverse strand, counting down.
CAGAAAGCATTCAATGATCTGACGCAACACTTGTGCTCATCCCCAATGATTTCATTACCTGACTTGCAACAACCCTTTGAGATCGAGACAGATGCTTCAGACTATGTTATGGGTGCTGTCATCACTCAACACAGACACCACATGACCCATCATAATGAGACACTATCAGATGTCATACGTAAGTACCCTACTTATGAAGAAGAAATTTACTCAATTGTGCAATACTTTCACCAGTGGAGGAATTACATTCTCGGGAAGGAGACAATCATCCACGCTAATCATAAGCCACTGCAGTTCATGCAGACATAAGGAAAATTTCATAATGATTTCCATCAGAAGTGGTCCACATATTTGCAGCAGTTCCTCCTCAACATCAAGTATAAAACATGAAGTACCAATTGAGTCACTGATTTTCTAATCTGAACTCTAGTCGCGACACTCATCATAGTGCTATATTATTGTGACCATGAGACCTCCAGATGGCCCCACCTCTATGAGACAGATTCTGACTTTTCCAACACCTACCAGATGTTGTGTGCAAACACAACTATCATTAATTTCCAGATTTAGGACGAGATGCTGTGCCATCTATATGTTCCATCAAGTGAGTGAGCAAAGCTAGTTGGGGAATCCCACTATAGTTGGGTGGCAAGACACTTTGGCATGGAAAATATAGTGGCAGTGTTACATCGACATTTCTACTAGTTGAAAATTTAATAAGATGTCAACAAGTATATCTGGTCCTTCACTGCCTGAGCTATTTCCAAACCGACCACTAAGAAACAAGGCCTATACACTCCTCTGCATACTCCCGATAGGCCCTCAAAATCCATCTCAATGGACTACATTTCAGGCCTTTCTTCCACCAAGCAGGGAAATGACTGTGTTTTTGTAGTTGTTGACCGCTTTTCCAAGATGACAATTATGGACGCCTATAAGAAGAGAATCACAACAGAGGCCACTACCATGTTCTTCTTTGAACGAGTGTGATTACACTTTGGGATCCCACAAACCATTATCTCATATTGGGACAACTGGTTCCTTATCACATTATGGTTGAGCCTCTGGTCACTGCTGGACATCAAGCTCACTAATTCCACTACCTTTCACCCCCATACGGATGGCCAAACTAAGGTCGTCAACTGGATGATCATGCACATCCCGCACATGTAAAATTACAAGCACCCTCACACCTGGGATGAGAGTCTTCCCTATGTTCCACACAACTACAACATAGCCATACATAACTCAAATGACCACAACCCCTTTCAGGTGGGGTTGGGATTTCAACCATTGGGTCCCATGGATGTTGCAGTACCCCTTGCATCCACCCAGGAAGACTCGTCGCATGCTCCAACTGGAGCTGACAAAGACAATCGGTTCATTGAGCAGATTCAACACATCCACCAACATGTTCAAGATATTTTACAGAAGTCCAATGCCAAGTACAAGCTGCGTCATGATCAACATCAGGTGCCACACCAGTTTTAGGTGGGAGACAAAGTTTGGTTTCACTTGTAGAAAGAATGCCTTACAGGGCCTCATCGAAAGCTTTGTACACTCCTTTATGGACCTTGCTGTTGAAATAATGTAACTGCGAAGATAATTCTTATTATTATTTTGTTATTGGATTAAATCCCCATTGCGGATTAATCATGTCATTATTATTATTATTGTTATTGGATTAATCCCCATTGAGGATTAATCATGTCGGTAATTGT
>ML781690.1:663296-677390 GCA_009831015.1 Picea engelmannii | reverse complement strand
GCTCATTCTCTTATGAGGCAAGCTGCAATTACCAGTTGGAGAGAGGAGAAGAAGAGTGGCGCATCTCTTGGAGAGGACTATCTGTATTGGTTTGAGTTATCTCTTGAACATTGTATAATCTATTTATGATAAGGAAGTTTTTGCTGGGTTTTCTTCCCCTAGAGGGTTTCCCAGGATAAATGTCGTGTCTCTTGTGAATGTGTATTTCTTAGTGATCTTGTTCTTATGATGCTCTTATCTATTGAAATGAAAAGAACAATAATAATGGCATAAACATTAACACTTGCACCATCACTAAGGCTGTGGGTAACAATTCTTTCGAGCTCAACCTTCCCCCATTCCTTGGTTTGCAACTAGTGTTCAATGTGGACCTCCTTCGACCTTATTTTCCACCATTATTGGACACCTCAGAGATATAAGAACAATTCACACCAACAAAGATCCACCCTCACTGCATGGAACATGAATCCACTAATCATATCATGTACATATAGGTCAAGGGCACTCACCAACATAGGATCCAACTTTATCGGGTTGTCAAAGCAGTGCAACTCCTGCACCAAGGCAAGTGGCTCACCCGAGGCCAAATTCAACAAAAATTTCCTCATGTGATGGGGGTACTCAATGAAATGGATACCATTTCTTCCTAATGGGGGAGGATTGATCCAGGAGGATCTTGTTGGCCATGCACCTTTTCCAACTGGCTCAAAACAGTTTTTTGGCAACTTACTATTTTTAGCAATTTTTTGGGTCCCAAACTTCTGGGGCCATTTTGAGGTCCTAAATGACATGTTTTCACGATTGGGCACCTCAGACATATATAGAGGATATGATTGATACCAATAAATGAATATCCTCATCAATTCCTTTCCAACAAGCTATCGTGCGCCCTAAACAGAGATCGTATGCAAAAGTTACGACCCCAGGAAGTTGATGTACTAACTTACCCCAACTGGGCCCACAATACTTTTGGCGCTTCATATCGCAGGGTTAGGTTTTTTGATGTCTAGGGTTTTGGAATTCATGTTATTGTGAAAAGGCCTTCAGAGCCTCATTGTATTCATCATCTTGCGAATAAGAATAGCCGTCACATCTCTTCTCAGAGATAAGTTGCCACTATTCTAGCAAGCTTGTTTTTAGTCTACATTTTATAGTTTTCAACATATTTCTTATTTAATAGAAGTCAAGCTTTAATGTATCTTTGTTATTGTTCACTGTGTCTCTATGTTAATATTATAAATATGTGGTTTCATTTCGATCCGCTCATAAATCCAAATCAATAGGACAAGAAAGGAGTCAAGGGGCCCACAAACCAATATCTAATGTGTGAGGAAAATTTGTTATATAAGTTTTAATGAATTTGGTTGGGTTCTTATAAAAGTAAATGCACAAGAATAAAATAGAGCGAGCACATGAAGAGAGAGGGGTTCTCTCATCATTTTCATTGTTTTGGACAAAGAAGTCATGAAATTGGAAATAGAAGAAGAGAAGATGAAGATTTCAGGTACTTGAGAAGCAATGTTTTTTTTTTCTTAAGTGAAATTTCACCAATTTGGATAATTTTTATTTTTTTTGAAGAAATTTAGGCTAATTTTTTTTATATCTTCATTAAAAATAAAAAAATTGTAGCATAATTTATGATTACAGTTATGTATACATTTATATTTTTTGCCTAAATATAAACATTTTACATGAACATATAATAGGTTTTATTAATATTTTTTCCAAATCAATGAATATGCATCCATTTTTTTTGGGAATATTTGTTGCATATGGATGATTAGTTAATAGCAACCGCTCTTGGAAAAACAATGAATTTTCAATTGAAGTCATGTAAATCTATGCATGAAAAGAAAATGTTTTTAATACTTTACTTGTATTATTTTTTTCACTTCTTTCAACATGCAGGTGGTAGATCATGTGTATATTATTGTGTACAGTCTTTTCCATGTGTTTTTAATGATATTTTCCGTTGCCATATATTTTTTGTTGTAAGTTCCCTTTAATTGATATGAAATTTTGTTTTCCTCTAAATATTCTACCGTGATTTTTTTTTTCAATTATTTTCAATGATGCACATGTGATCTAATGATATAATTTTGTTAATTATTTCCTAAAATAAATGATAATGTTTTTTTTTACAAATATGGTTTGATCACCAAATGTTTTGATAAATTATGACGTATTTGGTTTGAAAAAAAAAATCCTAAGAAGAGAAAACTAAATCTTGTGAATATGATTATAGTATTTCCACTATAAAACCAACTAATATTGAGACCACTGAGTAATTTTATTCTTTTGAGAAGGGAATAACCCATACATTTGTTTTGTAACTAATGGTGTTCCATTGAGTCTTGCATGTAATGTTTGAATATTTTAAATTTTAAATTAATTGGCTAAGCTTGTTTTCCACAGTTGTGATTATGCAATTACTTCTTTTCATTGTGTGCTTCCAATTATTTGTGCCGTGTGCTTTGAATTTTGATTGCAACCCAATAGTTTCCTACACCAAAAACCATGGGTGGTAATAACCAAGTCAAATTTATATGTCCCAACATCCCCCTTAAACTTGACTTGGGGTATACAAATCAATCATGATAATCAAATAAACATTACAACATAGCCTCGCTTAATGTTTAATTCAAGATGTCTCATATATCATTATATGAACACCATATCAAGACAATCATGGAATCAATGGATTACAAGGCAACATGCCAACAAGCAACGGGGTATCACTCTTTAATCAAAGGCATTAATGACACCAAGTAGTTCTTAGCATAGTAATATGCATAAATAATAATCATCAACTTAATAACATGTCTTATTGCTAACCTAAGTTTGATTCCTTTGGTAAGGCTTGATAAGTTCTATAGCAAGTGATGACAGGGTCAAAATTTTGTGCTTACGTAATGAAGGGTGAGGCATACTTATTTGCATTGACATTTTTACTATGGATTACACCCATAATTGTGGTGAAGTTCCCTTGGGTTTCCCCAAGGAATTGTTCCTGTGAAAAAAAAATCATTTTCCAAATATAATGAGATATCAACTAAAATATGAAATTATAAAATTATGACCACAAGAGTTAAACCTTGTCCTCTCCGATATCAACTTGTGGATATTTGTGATACCATGATATAATTATAGGGTATTGGATATCATTCACAGTAAAATTTGAGAGATAATCATATATACACATGAATACCAAGATGCTGAAATTATAGTTGTAAAATGATAAGACTCTAAAGGGTTATATATTAGGCTAATTATATGTGTAATGGGATATGTGTATATCTAAGAAGGTTCAACCTAATAAGGGGTCCACATGTGAAATGAGTGAGAATAGGTCCTACATATAGGTGAGTATAGTTATTATTATAGATAATGTGAACATATGATTTGAATATATGGTTGAACTTATACTATTTGAAGGAGGTTCCCCTATTCTATGAGGACTTATTGTCTAACTCATCTATATTGTCTCTTTGGGAGTTGTGTTCCATGTTGATATTTAGTGTATATTTTACATACTTTTGTTTCTTATGCTATTTTAAAGGACTTGGTACATAACATTTCGTATCAGAGCAAACAATCCTCATTTTTGCTACTTAAAACAAATAATATTATTATTTTTTCTACAACTTTCTATTGTGATATTATAATCCAGTGGGGGATGTTGGGTTAGAAATATAATAGATCAAACTATGTTTGATATAGTGCTAAAACTAGATTCCAATAAGTATTCATGGTAAAATATTCATATTTGACATTAGTGAGTCCAAATTATGTGATACCTATGACAATAAGAGGAAGACATGAACTTATGATTTGATATATAAATGTATTGGGGTTATTATGTATCTCATATATATTGTATTGGGGTTATTATGTATCTCATCTCTATTGTCCCTTTGGGAATTTCACTCCATGTTCACATTTTGTGTACATTGCATGTACTCTAGTTTATTATACTATTATAAGGATTTGGTACATGTCATATAACCTCTATAATGTGTAGATAAAAAATCCATTATAAATTTCATTGATCAATATCACATTATATTTTGGTTTGTTGTGCAAACTTTATGATCAATAATGGGATACTAGACCTATGTTTTAAATATAATACAAGTATGCCAAAACTATGGGCACACACATGGTTGATAATAACAATGTCAAGGTTGTGTATCCCCACATACATGAGAACCTTTAGTTGGTGAGTCATGGTCCTTTGTAGAAGATACACTTGAGTTCCTTTAGAGCCTTTGTTGGTGCCACCTGAAAGTGAAACTTAAAGAAGTATTTCCGAAGGTTATGTTTTAATCTTATCTTTGTTATCCTAAGAACCTTTTTCCTTCATATAAGAATTCACTGCATACTTATGCTCAAAATGGAACGCCCCCCCAAAAAATACCATGTTCATCATCTAGTAGATATGTCCATTTGTTGTTTCTTTCACAATATCACAATATCACAATTTAATCATGAATAGTTTTTCTCAAATTCATATAAATGAAAACTTGTGCATAAGTTGAAGGTGTTTCCCTCTAGTCTCTTGACCCAATGTAATAAACATACCCAAAGAATTAATAATATAAACATGATAATTTATACCCTTTTACTGAAGAGGGAGACTAGGCATTGTTATCCCAATTAATATTTCTGATAGTGACTCTAGATGCAGTTTCAAAGGATTCCTAAAGAGGCCTAATTTATGAGCCAAAGGTCATTATTCAAAACACATGTATGGTCTACATTATAGATAGAGACCAAAGTAAAATACCTTTTACATATAGATAGATCATTTTTGGGTCCATTAGGAAAGAAACCTAAGACTCATACATTGACTTATGAAGATTGTTCAATAATCGACATAAGATATGGAAACTATAGATCAATCCATGTCTTGAATTGTCTGATATTAGTCTTAAAAAATAGGACTTGAGCTTACTTATCCATAGAGAAGGACATGGTATGAACCTTCATGGAGAGAAAGAGAGAATTACTTAAACTTGATCTAGTTGCAACCTTTTTGATACTTGACTGTGGATTCACAAACAAATAATAATATATTTAAAAGAAATAAATTTACCTTAATCATACCCTCTATAGAGAAATGAATTTATTTACCTTGAGAAAACCCATGAAAGGGAGAATATTTTGATGCTTCAGAGTAGGTGTTTGTCCCTCCATCTTGAGAGCCATAAGCATAATTTATGTAAGACCTCATCATACCTTTAGAATTGTGAAGAACTTAGTTACTAGTTTAACCCCTAATGATAAATGTTGACCTTCATTAGGAGCGAAAAAGAGGAAAAACCATGTATTTTGACTAAAAAAAGGTACTAAAAATGGTCTCAACACAAATTCCCATTGATTCTCATGGGAATTTATTTCAAAGTGTCCAAAGACTTACATTGCATTGTAAGAGGAGAAAGAAATCTAATGTAAATGAAGGGGAGATAGAGGGGAAGGCATGCCTATGAAACTTGTACTACATATGAAACCCTCCATTCACACAAGTTCAAGCCCTACCATTGTTAAAGAAAAATTTATAGTCTCTATAGAAAAACAAATGGTTACAAAATAAAACCTAAAAACTATGAGTAAAAGTTTCAAGTGATAATTTTAATGGAAAATGTGTTAGTGATAATTGATGACACCCTCCACATGCATAGGTTTGAACCTTATATCCATTATGGATAAGTAGACAGAGAGAGTGTAAAATATTGAAAAAACCCAAGTTCAATAACATAATCTTCTCAATCATGGAAGTTTAAACCCTGCCATTATAGCATATAAATTTTACCATAAATCTAAGTGTTTCTTTGTACACCTAAATTGATTTCCATAATTAATCTTAAGTGCATAAGTTTCAAAACTGAAGTATTACATTTCCACATTCCTACTAGTTCACATTACCACTATTTGAGGTTACTTAATACACATTTCTCCCTGGGGTCATTGACTCTTAGCCATTTTACAAGGCCAACATAGTTATGTAATTTAATTCCTTAACATTGACCTTTGATCATGATTCATTTTTCCTTTCTTTTCTCATGCACTCACTCTTCATTATTGGCTAACATTATTTGAGAAGTTTCACTTCAAAGTTTCTCTAAACTTACATAGAATGAGTTTTTTTTTTATGAAACTACTAAAACTTGCTATAATGTCTTTTTTTTTTATGTTTCTTGGTTTACATATGGAGGTTTGGAAATGATATATTCATTTTTTTTTTTATGACTTCTCTATCACCATATCAACGTCATTTTACACTTTCCTTGAGTTTTCTTTAGACCTAATTGTTGTTTCTCTTCTTTGTTGAGTTTTTGTTGCATGTTGATCCCAAAGGGGATTTTATTGTTGTAGTATTTTTTCCCCTTTCCTTCAACATTGCATTGCACAAAAAAATTGCATACACAATGCACAGTAGAGACATATTTCTTATTATTTATCACTTAGGAAGCATGCCTACTACAACTTGTGTTTACATTTGGCACTTGTTTTTGGTATTCTCATGGAATATTAAGGCCAAGGTAGAAATTGTTTGGGTCATGGAAGAGGTGGTAGAAAGTTTCTCAATACAAATTAATACAAAATACTCTATATTAGACTATATACTCAATGATGAATATTTTCATTGTCCATAAAAAGATAGAGGAGGTCAATGTCGAGGAGTTGGGTCGGGAGAAGGAAAACAGAAAGATAGAGGAGGTCAATGTCGAGGAGTTGGGTCGGGAGAAGGAAAAAAGTTCCTTGTTGCTCCTCCCCAAACAACACAAAACACATTCCTTATTTACATTACATGTAAATAAGAAATTCACACACACATTGAAATGATGTCATTGAATTATTGTATGTAAATGATAAATTACACACACATTTAAATGATGTCATTGAATTATTGTATGTAAATGATAAATTATAATAGAGAATAAATTTGTCCCACTCCACCATGTATCGACAACATGACTTGATGTGAGGGTAGTCGAGAAATGGGATAAATGGATGGGATGAATTGTATTTGATTGGAATTTATATGATATATGTGGAAAGATGATATGATTTTGTAAGAGAATCCATGATAATACTAACTATGATCACGTGACATAATACTAACTATGATCATGTGACATGGGAGTATAAAAATTTTAAGTGCATTATAAATAAAGGCACGACAAATATAAGCATAAGTGGAGAATTAAAAGTGTAAAACTATGGTGAAGTGCATAGTTTAGGCACATAGGTGAATATAGAGCATGACAATCAAAAGAGAAGTGCATTGAGCATGCCAACATCAATAAAAAAAAATCATGATGATGAAACTTTACAATGAGAACGATAAGAGTGAAGAGTGTATGTGTTAGGGTCCTACCCTAACTGCCTTACCTAGGATACTTTATTGATATATGAGGTCATATTCCTTGAAGAAGGCCCACTAAATAGTTAATTAATAGTTACTCATTATAAAAAGGGTCCTATTTATTAATAAGGCCGAAATTAGTTAGTAGGTCCTCATTATAAGTGGGCTTGTAGGTAGTTAAGATTCTCTATTGATAGCTATATATCAAGTAGAAGGTTGTTTTTTCATGACTTGTTATTGTTTTTGGAGATTTTGTTTAGGAGGTTTCCCCCTTGAAGAGGCAAGTGAATATAACTATCTATTTTTTAATATCATTAATACAAGGGATCTCTCTCGAGGTTTATCTATTTTATCTTCCTTTTATTTGGTTTTGCACTAATATTCTATTACATTCTATATGATTCCTTTAAATTTATGGGGTTAAGTACATTGCATTGTGATAATGCAACAAGACATTGGAGGAAGTTAAAAAAATTTCAAATTGAAGGAGTCAAATATCTAGGCACAAACTTGAGTAGATAACTAGAAGGTGAAGTGACAAAGAGGTACTTGAATGGTTTTATAAGGAGATACAAAATCATCTCGAGGAGAATAAAATGGATGGTATCTATCAAAGTAAGTTAGTTGTTCAATTAGAGATAGTTATAGATAAATTTGGAGTCAAATATTAGAGTTAGATAATGTGTCGATGAAGAGCCAAGGTAGAGAAGTGCTGGTAACATATATTGAGATTGTAATTTGGGTAAATATGTATGGTTGCTATTGAGGATGAGTGCCATTGTCCTTGCTACTAGATTCTAGTTTTCATATGATGTACAATTATTTAAATTCATTCGAATTTGTCTTATCTTTTCATTCTAACAAGCCATTCCAGGTTGTTTCCTGATGAGTGTTGGTGTATTAGGAATGTCACAATTAGGATTGCATCTTTTGTTATTAGAGCAAGGTTGAAAATGAAGGAGATGAGAATTGGAAAATAATACATGGTAAAAGGATGAAACAATAAGTCATAAGTGATAATAAATGGAAAGGAGTAGAATGAGAACAATTATTATAGATTATTTACATGCACTTAAAAAACTTATAAAAGAAGAGATAAGACAAGAAATTAGAGACGTTGAAGATAATAATTTCAAACTAGAATTAGAGGAAGAGGTGTTGGACAGTTGGTTGTCATTGAAGTCAATGAATATTATATTTATGCCAACTGATGCAATGGGTGTATTTGGAGAAGTCTCTGAAGTGGTCCCCTTATGGCATAGCTCTAAGCATGGATATCACGGGAAGATGCTTTGAATAAGTCTCCAAAGTGGTCCCCTTATGGCATAGCTCTAATCATGGCCCTCACGGGAAGATGCTTTGAATAAGTCTATAAGAAACCATTAAAGAATAGTTAATGATCCCATAGTTGAATGAGGATTTAGATCATGAAGGAAAATGTAAATGAAGGTAACTCACTCATAGATGGATAATACTTGTCATGCCATTTTCGTTGATATGTAGAATACCACGTGGTTCCTCATGGTTAGGGAGATATGGCCTTGTAAATTTGGAAGCCCCGAAGAGTGGAAAAGAAGCCTCCAGTTTGTTATAAGTCTTGGTAAAAGGGGTAAAGTTATTGTAACAAGAAAACCCTAGAAGCCCTAAATTAAGGAGAGGAGTTATCTAATAGAATTATATAAGCACATCAAGGAGTCATTCATAAGCACACTTACACATTTATTCATTGTTTATCTTTCTTGTGATCTAGTGATCTTTTTCTAAGGTTGTAGTGTCATTTTCTGAGGTAGCAAAGAAGGGTTAACGGTGAAAATCTTGGAGCCCCCCTCTCAGTAATTCAACAAGAGAAAGAGAATGAAGTGGAGGATAGAGATGCCATAAAACATAATATGAATTTCTTTAATAATGAGAGAGAAACAAATATTAAAGTTTCCTATTATGGAGGAAGCTTCGAGGAAAAATAATTAATTAGCTAAATCAACAAAATTGAAAATTTGATTAAAAAATGTAACATCCTTGAAAGATTAAATTAAAAATTAAATTTGTAGATCATTAAGTTGCTGCAATAAAATAGTGAAACATTAATAATAAGAAGTTGGAAGAAAATAAAAAGAAAAAAATATTGATAATTTGGAATAAAATAGTACAATAGGGGTAGTCCACGGTAAAGGTTGCAAATTTTTCATAGGACAAAGAAGAGGGATGGTGGGATGGTTGGTTATATTATATATGGTAGATATAACATTGCACATGTAAAGTATAGGGACATAAGTAATATGAATACTTATAGAGAGAAGGTGAATGTAGCAAAGAACAAATAATGTAGTTAACATGAGGACAAAATTTAGAAACAACAAATAATGTAGTTAATATGAAGACAAAATTTAGAAGCATAGTGATATTGACAATGTAGTATTAAATTTGCAGGTACCAAATAGTCATAAGAAAATAATGCAATAAGAATACTAAGAACTTGGAATAAAACAACATGAAATGAGACTAAAATGTTATAATAAAATAATATAATAGTTACAGGCCATGGTAACTATTGTAGATATTTCATATGACAAGGAGAGGGATTGTTGGTTATAAATTTGCAGGTACCAAACAGTCATAACAAAATAATGCAATAACAATACTAAGAACTTGGAATAAAATAACATGAAATGAGACTAAAATGTTATAATAAAATAATATAATAGTTACGAGCCATGGTAAATATTGTAGATGTTTCATAGGACAAGGAGAGGGATTGTTGGTTATATCGAGAATAGCTATAATTTTGCACATGTGAAGGATATGGATATAATTAATATGAATACTTATAGAGAAAAAGTGAATTTAGTAACGAACACATATTTTTTTTTTATAAGTAAGAACTATATTATATCAGGAACCTACCATAGGCAAAAAGAGTGTTACAAGACAAAGTATCTGGTCTGCTGAGACTTCCAGGCTGCCCCAACAAAGGGGAAACCAGCCCAGTCAGCGACCTAATCAGCTTAAAAAAAGTGATAAGCATATGGTAAAATGTCTAAAGACAAAGTAGATCTCCAGCTGGAGCATCAGACATATAACAAGTATTTCTAAACCAACATAAACTAGACACTTGGCGCATAACCTGGCCAAGTGGCGTTGAGGTCGCCTGTCCATGGTTCCTCCTCCACAATTGTCGTCCCGTCGCCCCATTGCACCTCGAACTCCTCCTTCTTCTTGACTCCACGGTCGTGCCTCGCCATGTCTTGCCCGGTCTCGGTAGTGTTACCAGTTTCCTGCAGAGATGGAGCTGTTGCCTCCTTCATAATTATATCTTCAGCCGAGGTGGGTGCGCTCTGTGCCTGTGTCGAGGTCGCATGCACCTTTTCCTCGTCGCTGGCGATGTCTGCTTCGGGTGCCTTCTCGGAGGTGGCGGTTGCCGGGGTCGAAAGGAAGGCCTCATGCAGCGAGGAGAGGAGCTGGAGGAAGAGGGTGGCCTTCTCATTCGACGACTGTAGCCGGAACTGCAGGTCCTCAACGCCCTGTCGAAGCTCGAATACTAGGCCATAAAGATTGGCCAATTTATCTTTTACCAGGTCACGCGTAGCTGCATCCATGGAGGGGGTTCCAGAGCTGCCAGAGTCCCGGTTCGGAGGTGGTGGCGCTGCATCTAAAGTGCTAGGGAGAGCCACATGCTGAACGGGGTGTTGTTCTGTCCCGGTGGGAGCAAGGAGTAAGGGCAACGCAGAGCAAGGCGACCGGAGAATCAAGTCCATAGAGTTAAAGCTTGCAGTTGACTGAGTCGGGGGGGTGTGGCTAGGATCTTCTTCCTGGAGGTGATGGCTAGGTGCAGAGGGAGATGCATCACGCGAAAAAAAGGAAGGTCGCCGAGGTTTACATGGAGAGCCCCGCCGTGTTTTTCCTCTCAGGCGACGCTTATGCTTAGGCATCGTGTACATGCAGAGATGGCCTCCAGGGACCAGTAAGCGCTCTCAAAAGCCAGCCATGGACGCAGGGGGAGAAGCTCTGCTAACCAGCAGCAGAAGCCAAAACAACAAGGAGTAACAACGGATACAATCACCCTAGCCATAGTAAAACACGGAGGTCGAGGGCAGTAAACTCGCCTTCCCATCGTCATTAAGCTGCATTAATAATCCCGGAGGGTGGCAGACGGAGGCACGGGCCCGTCACGTGGCTCCGTGCCTCGTTGGCACCCACCTTGCTTCTGCCTGCGCCGTCTGGCTGTCACTGACACCCCATCCAGGGAGTAATGAACACATAACACATTGATAAAATTTAGATACATAGTGATAATGGTGATGTGGTAGTGACATTGATAATGGTATAAAATTTAAGACATAGTGATAGTGACGTCGTGATAAAACTTTACAATTCCACAAGAATAATAATAATAGGAGGATTACTGTTTTATAACCAAGATATTTGGAATTGGTATAAAAGTGTACATTGGGCTCAATGGAACTATGTTGCATCAATACGTTTGGAAAACTAAGAATACAGTTATTGCATGAAGACAAAATTAGATAACTATTTTGAGAATGTAAATACGTTAGAATTAAATGTGTCAATTTTGATAATGACAATAACTTAGAATGGAATGTTATAATAAATATCCACTAGAGTGTAAAGCTAGAAAATTTTAGTTTAGAAAAATGTTTCTCGTAGGAATAACAAGATATAAACTTGAAGGTTTGAAAGGGTTAGAGTTGTTTGTTGGAAGGGAATACATCCTATCTAAATATGTTTATTCATTTAATTTTTTTAATTATTAGTTTTTCTATTATTATTACAAATGATATCATGTATGTTTGGTTTCAATGGTATTAAATTGTGAATTTTTGTTTTGTGTATTCTTATTTTTGTAGTTATACATACAAATTGTACACATCATTTGTGGTAGTAGAGGAAAAATTATTACATATAAATGAATTTAATTTGGTTTGAGTCAACGAGGAAGGAGAATAAAGAGAGACCATGCACAATATCAAGTTACTGTTTCCATCGTAGAAGAAATGCAATCATTGTGATGAAAACTTGAATATTTTGAAAGTAGATAATGAAGAAATGATATTGTGCATGAAACTAATGTAAAATACAATGAGGATAGATATAAGGAAGAACTAGAAAAATATATGGAAGACAACATTCTTTCGACCTTGAAAATTTGGGAAGAAAACCTATATTGAAGATAAATATAAGGAAGAACTAGAAAAAGATATGGAAGACAAAATTCTTTCAACCTTGAAAATTTGGAAAGAAAACCTATATCGGAAAGAAAACCTATATGGGATAATATTTTTTATGAAGTCCCATGTATATTTATAATTAAAATACATGAAATTAAGAGGGAATGCATCTTTATCTTGGGTGTTGTAGGAAAATCCCCCTGTGGACAGGTAGATTGCCTCAAAGAGCTAGACCCTAACTCTAAGACAGAAAGTGCTTAATGTGGACACTGACTTCCTTTCAAATCTATACAAACTAATACATGAGAAGGAAGGAGAATAGAAGTACCTCTCTATCGATGTTTGTCCCTGCACGCTCCGAGTCGAGCTCCAAACTCTCGCTTCTCGATGAGTCCTGTAGACAAACAAAGTACAACCACTTCCTACTCCATTGATATTAGCTTGAAAACAGATCTATCTATCAACGATAAGTTCATGTAAGATCAGACACAAACTAGAAAGAAACAGGCCAAGCGTGTCATATTAATGAGAATAATGACAACAATACTTACAATCGTAGATGCGAATGCAACAACTTCGTCAAGTCCCCTTCGTCTAACCCTTGCTCGGAAGATCCACAACCTGGATAATAACAGCTTCACTGATCACTCTCCTTTGGCTGAATGTGTGTTTCCTATGAGATCATAGGTTTCATGCTAGCAATTCTTCCTCCTCCTCTTACCATCATGGAGCCTGCTTATATAGGTTAAGAGAAGCTTAACCTCTTGAGTTATCTTTAGAACAAGTTGAGGAATCCCCTCCTTGGATCAGGGATCTCTTGATGGAACCAAGAATTCGAATGCAACTACCTTCCAAACTTGAAAGATCCTCCCCTTATTCTCCTCAACGGGCCAACTACTGCCTTAGATTAGACAACGCTCCCTCAAAAGGGGCATCAGGGTGCTATAGCGCTCCCTAGGAAGCTTGAGGG
The DNA here is from genome assembly GCA_009831015.1 of Picea engelmannii. Lineage (NCBI taxonomy): Eukaryota > Viridiplantae > Streptophyta > Pinopsida > Pinales > Pinaceae > Picea > Picea engelmannii. The sequence continues at coordinate 663,868 of ML781690.1, read as the reverse complement.
GGGCGCCAATGCTCCAAGGATGGATAACGCTCCTTCAAAGGGGCAGTTGGGCGTTATAACGCTCCCTAAGACCTTATAGGGGAGCGCCAGCACTCCTAAGGCTGATGTAGGGGAGCACTCACCTTCAAAACCTTTGTTTAAGAGCTCCTTTCAGGTGATAAGAGTTCCTTGACTTCAGTTAATCATTCTTCTTCCTCCAAATCAAGTGTCTGAGTTATTCTAGATGTCTCCTTGGTGTCGTCATCATGGCAGTATGATTTGTTTGATGTTTGTGACACTTGTGAATGACATGCGACACTTGCGACAGTTGAGAGGATCATGCGACACTTATGACACTTATTGAAGTGAGCAATATTGATGTGTAACAGATTTCCCCCCAAAGTATGAAGTTAGAAGATGCAAACTGATAACTGAAATGATTTGTAGATGTTCAAGCAAGGGTATAGACTCGAAGAACCTGACGGAAGCTGCACACAAACATCCAACAAATATCATGACATATTTCAAAACCCAAGGCAGGCATACCTATGCTTGGGTGATCAAGACTTGCAAGATATGGCCGCCATAAAATA
>ML781690.1:611987-662646 GCA_009831015.1 Picea engelmannii | reverse complement strand
GTGGAATCATCCGATCAGAGGTCAATGATGTAAACCTACTGTCGAACGTGAGGAAGCCTACCATTGAGGCATGCAGGTCCCAAAGTACTAACTGGTTTCTAAGTCTAATTCCCGGATAATGTGCTGAAGTCGACAGGAATAGGCTCGTCGAAGGAGGGCCTTGATGTATCCCCCATCAACGACATGAAACATACATAGAGATGTAATTGGCAGATCAAATGGACATGGACTGACATGGGTTTTGAGGCAAGATATTTGGGATGGATGACTCTCGAGGCAGATACTTCCCTTGAACACTGAGGCACAACAACAGAAACATGACATGGACCAAAACTTGATGATGCAGTGGATGCTGTGACTTATGTCAGGTGACCCAAAGGAGTGAAAGAAACTCAAAGGATTGGATCAGTGCAGAGGTTCAGCGGATTACAATATGACAAAGTGCTGTGTTCAAGGGCGACTCTAAGAATTGCTTGATAATGTTCTCAAGAGACTGCTTGGCTTGCTTCTTTCAATTTTTTCCCCCATCTAGATAGATGAGTACCTCTTTTTGATTTAATGAGCTCAAGGAGGATAACACATGCTCGATATAACTCACCTTCGGTAAGTTCCTCTTCCTTTATTTAACGAATCAGAAGAAGTAAGGGTTCGATCCCGTATGGGTCTGTCGATGTGTGCTTTAGCGAGTCCAAAGACAGAAAAATCGAAGGTTTTTCAGGATTATAGAGTTTGGAAAAACACTTAAAAGAGAACTCTCTCAGTTCCTTTTTCGTACAGTAGTCTAATGAGACCGAAAAATAGATAAACTATCGCTCGAAAGACGCCCTTTCAAACCTTTTAACGAGCGTGAAAGGAAGCAAGATCACTCGACAATATTTTCATATTTAGAGAGTCTGAAAAGGGTTTAAAGATGACTCCAGGGGGGTTCCTTTTTCGTGTGTCCATACGGGTCCGAAAAAGAGATAAAAGTCTACCCGGAGCGTTCTCATGTTTTCGAGCTTGAGAACGAACCAAGACTATGCTCATGAATGCGACAAGGTAAATAACCCATTAGAACCGCCAAGAAACCTGTGATGTCAAAACTACAAACCAGGGGTTTAGTGAAGCCATCATATTGTTAGAGAAACCCACAAATAACTATACCTTATAAAAAATGGAAATTTATAAATAGCAATACAATGAAAATTCCATTTACCATTTCATTTTGCACAAGGATTTTGGAGTAGTGGAGATTCTCATTTTGAGGTGGATCTTGTTTTGCTTGCTACCAGAGCTACGGTTGACCGTTTTTCTTGCCGTTCGGACCAGGTAGATATTCATCTCTCCTTCTTTCAATTACATGGTTTAATATTCATTTTCATAGCAGCATTTGATCCAAAAATGAAGCCCTAAGTTTCCCCAAAAAGATCAAAATCGGCCTCTTTTAAAAATGATGGAAAAAGGGGATTCTTTTTGAAAAAACGTTTTAGAAGGGGATGGCCAAGATGCCAACGCTTCAATAACTAATTGGATGGGTCGTTTTTGGCAAAGAACCATGAAAAATCCCCACAAATGCCCACGCAACCATAAGGGAAATCATTTGCATTTAAAAACGTTTCATTGTTGTATGATGGATGTCGAATGGATAAGAGAGGGCATGGTGATTGTAAAAGAGGGTTTGGTCTCTTTAAATAATATGGGAATAGGATTTCATGTTTTTAGATTGCTTTTGAAAATTGCCGAAATTGCTAAAACGTTGGAATAATGAAATTCTTTATTCTTTTTGTTTCGTAGGTGATTCCGGCAACCATGATCGAGTGGAAAGAACAAGAACATGAGATCGATGACTTGGCTGCCTTGCAGAGCCCTTGCACATGGACCGCATTGCGAGCTTGTGGCTTACTAAAATTCTTCAAATTGAAAAAAATGAAGAAGGAGATTTTGTTGCTTGAGCACATGATTGGCCTATGGGATGTTGCGGAGCAAGGATTTTGGGTTGGCACACAGCTTCTAACCATTGAGTTGGAAGATGTGTATTTCCTGATTGGCCTCTCAAAGAGAGGGGTTCCCATATCTTTTACCGGGAAGAGGGTGCTACTTGAACAAGTGGGCGTGTACCTAGCACGTCACTGCGTTCCAGGAGCAAGACTGGTAGGGGGTAGAATCCCTATCAAGGATATCTGAAGGATACCCCTCCGGTCCATTTTTTTTGCCATCACGAGCGTGACAGGCAGTACTAGCGTGCATATGGCATCAAGATCGCAGGTGGATTATGGCGTTCAATGTCTGGAACCAACACTGTTCAACTGGAGTGCAGGGTTCCTTCGAAACGTGAAGGAACAGGTTTCACAGTGCAGGATGGGACATAAACAATTTGGTTACGACTCTTTTCTGGTCTCATTTTTCCTAGAACGTATCCCCCAGATGCAGCCCCAGATAGCACTGGCAGTGCGACCAGTGGACGAACCAAGGATGGAGAGGTGTACTAGTCTATCTTCGAGGCTGGTAGCGGAGTCAGATTTCCGTTTCACTGGTGATTTTTTTGCTTGGCTGAGACGACAGTACCTCTGGATAGAAGACTTCCCGTATGCTGAGGTAGATTTCTGCGAGAGCATGGATTTGATTTTACCCATGGGGGAAGACTCGGATATGTCAGGTAGGAGACTGAGCCGTACCTTGTCTAGTTTTTGTTTTTTAAGTTTTTGATGTATATATATATTTTTGGGTATATAGAAGAGTTTTTAACAGATGTATTGTTTTCAACATGAAGACAAGGGAGCAGTGCGCCTGACCGATATACCGATACCAGGACATCGTGGGGGTGCTCCGGTTGTAGTGGATCCAGGAGCACCCGTGATAGGTCTTCGGGAGGTTGAAAGAAACCTCCAAGGCCTCACGATGGGCATTCCTCCTCTACGGAGGGGAGAAGTGCCTTTACATCTACAGAGGCACACCGTGGGAGTGCCCGAGAATGTCAATTCTCTACTGAGACGCGTAGTGCATGTAGTGATATGTTACTCGCAGCACAATGTAGTACATGGAGATTAGAGTCTCTTTGGTGATCATATTTTTGTATGCCTTGTCAGGCGATGTTGTAGGGGTTTGAAGACCCAACATTTTTCTCTTCTACATACTTTTAGATGTAATCAAAACATTTCAGTCACTCCATATATAGATATATACAGTTCTGAGTTTTTACAGTGCCAAATGATTTGTACATGATGATGCCTGTGATGTGTTTTAATTTACATGTGATGTACAATTTTGCTTTCCTTAAATCTTATATGTGGGAGAGATACCGATCCATGATGTAATTAGCTAACGAATCCGAAACACTGTTGAGTTCTCTTGGAATGTGTCTATATTCAATGTAATCGAACATTCGTTCAAGATGACGAACTTACAGGTGGAGACGTAGCAGGATATGATTACAGATAGCTGAGATACGGTTGAGTTGATAGACCACGAGTTGGGAGTCTAAGTAAACAATGATACGGGAGATACCCAGGGAGGAGGCTTGGGTCAACAGTCCGATGACAGCATGATATTCTTCCATGTTGTTGATTGCTGGTCCTAAGCAGATACCTCCTAAACTCACTACCTCATCAAATTGGTAAATAACCCATGCTGCCGAAGCAATGTTCTGGGTATGTCGACTAGCGCCATCCATAAACCCAAAAAAGATAGGAAAGGAAGACGTCATCTGCGCATGAAAACACAAGCACAGTCATGAGTGGCAACAGTAAAGACTCGAGCATGTGAAAGAAATAGACACACCAAACTAAAATACAATAATGTACAAAGTACAGATGCTGGGTAATCTAAGCATAGTACTTTTTAAGGTAAAGCCCGTTTCAGGGCTCTCCTAAGGAAATTCCATCATGATCTACTAATTCGTAGGCACCTCTATATAGGACACGCTTCACGATGTAAGGACCGTGCCATATAGGTTCTAACTTACCTGTCCCCAATTTATCGTGAGCTTGGTCATAAATGAGGACTAAGTATCCTTCTGCAAAAGTCCGAGGGTGGACGGATTTGTCGTATTGACTCTTAATTTGTTTCTGATGTGCCTCATTAACGAGAGCAACATCACGACGTGTTTCGTCCAGCTTGGATAGATACAAGAATCGTTCTTCTTCAGCAGAAGTATAGGGCAGGAGTTCTACTTTAAGGTTGAGTGATGGAATCTCACACTCGATTGGTAGAACGACTTCAATGCCATACACCAACTGGAAAGGAGTAAATCCAGTTGAGGTTTTCACAGAAGTGCGATAAGCCCATAAAGCGGAGAAAAGTTGTAGATTCCACGATGTCTTGTTTTCCCCTACTATGCGTTGAATCATGGTTTTCAGGACTTTGTTGATGGCCTCAACTTGTCCGTTGGCCTGAGGATAGTAAGGGGATGAGTTTTCATGGTGAAAACCCAATTTGACATGCAGTTCGCTCATCATCTGGTTCTTGAAGTGTGCACCGTGATCAGTGAAAATGGCGTGTGGTACACCAAAATGAGTTATGATATGGTTGAAAAGAAACAGAGTTGCAGTGCGACCATCGTTCAGGAAGGTAGGCATAGCCTCAGCCCATTTGGTAAAGTAGTCGACGATGACGATTATATAACTGTGCCCCCCGGCTGAGGTAGGCTTACACTGCATGAAATCGATACCCCACTTGGAAAAGGGGTTGATGGTCATAATGGGGTGCAGCGCAGTAGGGTGGGTGCGTGCATTCTTGTTAAAGACTTGGCAGGGTGGGCATTTTTTTATGGCCTCGATGCAATCTTTGAAAATCGAGGGCCAAAAGTAGCTGACACGTAGGATTTTTTGGGCTGTGGCCGGTCCAGAAAGGTGACCGCCACAGGCGCCAAGGTGACAATTGTTCAGAATGCGTTCAACCTCCTCATGAACCAGACATCGTCGAAGGATGGTGTCAATCCCACGACGATACAAAGTGTTGCTGATGATGAGATAACGACGAGAATGGTGGCGAATACATCAATTCTCTTCGCAAGAAATATTAGGCTGAAAATGTTGGGTTTGAAGGTAAAGGAGAATGTCTCCATACCAAGGATCGGAGGTGCTAATGAGGAAGAGAGATTCATCGGGGAGAGAATATCTGGGTTCGATGTCTTCATCGGCACGAGGGAGAGCACATATAAGCTCTTCAAACACCAGGGATTTTTTGGCTTTGGCCTTCGTAAATTCAAGATCGAATTCCTGAAGGATGACGATCCATTTAGAATATTTTCCCCCAAGTACTTGACGTGTCAAGACATGGTACATGGGGTTGGAGTCCGCGATCACCGTGGTGGTGCGTAATAAGATGTAATGGCGGAACCTCTAGACAACAATGACGGCTGCCAGAGCCAGTTTCTCTACATGTGAATATCGGAGTTCGATTCCAGATAGACTCTTGCTCAGGTAATAAATCACATGTTCTTCACTGTTGGGATCCTCCTGAACTAACACCATCGCAATAGTGGAAGTGGAGGTGGCCAAGTAAAGGATGTAGTCCTTTGTATACTCCGGAGGGGGGGTAAGGCTAGAATGGCCTTAATCTTTAAGGGATCCACCCCGATCCCGCCTTTGGAGACAATGAAACCGAGGAGTCGACCAGATTCGACAACAAAAATGGACTTATGTGGGTTCAAGCGAATATGGTAGAACCGACATCAAAGAAAAATCACCCGCAAGTGATCAATGTGATCGGATCGATTGGATGAGTGGGCGGGTAAATCGTCAAGGTAAGGCTCCGCGATATGCTTGATATTGTGGAAAGCATATGACATGGCTCGTTGGAAAGTAGCACCAGCATTTTTAAGGCTAAAAGGTAGCTTTCGATAGGCAAAAGTACCCCATGGGCAGATAAAGGCTGTCTTATGTTGATCAGCAGGTAAGATTTCAATCTGGTTATACCCAAAAAAGCCATCCATGAAAGAGAATATGACGCTCCCTGCACAATTATCGATGATTTGGTCGATGAAGGGCGTAGGGTAGTTGTCCTTGGGACAAGATTTGTTGAGATCCCGATAGTCAACAAAAACACGGATGGTCCCTTGTTTTTTGGCAACCGGAACAAGGTTGGAGATCCATTCTGTCAAAGGGACGGGATAGATAAAGAAAGATTTTAGAAGTTTCTCAACTTCTGCCTTTATAGTTGCGATTTTCTTGGGATGATCTGGGCGAAGCTTTTTCCGAACAGGTTTCACGTCAGGGTAAGTCTTGATTTCGTGCACGACGATTGAAGAGTCGATCCCTAGCATTTCCTCGTAGCTCCATGCGAAGACATCGCGTAATTCTTTAAACAAAGCAGTGTAAGAGACCACTTCTTCGGGTGTGCAATTAACACCAAGGTTAATGTTTTCCATGACACCTTCTTTGATCGAAATGTCAATAACGATCGTGGTAGAGATGTTACCCATATTCCCCTCAGAAAGAGTATCCTGTGTGAGGATAGGAGATTGCGGAGCATCGGTAACATCGGGAGGGAAGACATAGTGTATGTCTTGGTGAATTTCTTCCAAAGGTGGAAGGAAAGAGGATTGATGATGGTTATCATCCCAAGGCAGATCATCAATGCTAAGCATTTCCATAATAGATTCGTTAGAAGGGAAAATTTGGGAAATGTAATCGACGACAGACGATAGGGAATCCAACCATGAGGGCATCGAGTAGGCATTAGGTGCCAATAAATGTGGGTTGTTTGGAGAGGGAGAGGCAGATTGAATAGCTACGTATGTGGCCTCGGCTGGGCTAAGTGGCATAGTGTCACCGAGCACATCGAATTCCATAGGACTAGGTACAACCCAAGGATCAAATGATTCCAAGGATTGATAAGGCATAGTCGAGATCATATTGACGGTGGCAATATGATGCGCGGTAGGTGGAAGTGGTGTAGGGAAATTACCCATAAGGCTAGAATCTTTCAACAGGCCAACAACAATGCTTTCATACGTAACTGGGTGGTCTCCAAAAAAGGAATGTTGTTGGTGACAGGGGCGCGAGCGTCAGGTGTACAGAAATCGAGTTGATCGATAGTGACAATTTTTCCTTGATGGGGGAATTGTACACATCGAAACACCGACGAGGTGACAACAGTCATAGCGTAGAACCAACTTCTTCCAAGTAGTAGGTTGTAATCGAGGGGGGCATCGACCACCTCGACATCAACGGTAACAGTTTTGCCGCCCAACTGAACGGCTAAGGATTGAAATTATCCGTGAGGATGAAAACCTTGTCCATCGAAAGCGTGTAAAATCGTAGGGGATTTGTTAAGGGTAGGTGATTTTAAGCCTTTCCAACAAGCTAAAGACATGACACAAGTAGAGGCTCCCTCATCCAAGATAGTTCGGTGGATTTGTTGATTGTGAACAACAACATCGATTTGAAAAGCTAACTAGTGGGAGAGTTCTGGTTGATGATCATCCAGATTAAACGTGAGGTTGTTTGATGAATCAGGATCAAAAGCACCGATAGGAGCTAAGAGCGTTCTACGTTGGCTGGGACAGTGTTGTAGAACTTCCAAGGTGGACATAGCACACAAAGCTTGAGCCAAATCTTCAACAATGTTGTAGTTTTGGGCAGCCCGTGAATTAGGATTGAAGGTAGATTTCTGGATGGTTCTCTTAGGAGGGCATAAGACAGAGTCAAACGAAGGTTTCTCAATTTGAAGTGGCCCGGATGGAGGGTTAGCAGACGGAGGACTAATGGAATATGGTAATGGGTCCGGTACGGAACCATTAGTCGTCTTCGGCTTATCAGGCTTAACTGGCGTGTCATATGTTGTAGAGTGAGTGGTCAGATTAACCCCATTAAACATGTAAATGTGGGCACTTGTCGAGGCCTCATCATGGGGTTGGTTGGAACTGTCCCCTGCGGTGGGGGTTTGGGCAACTAAAGATTGTTGCTGTGGAAAAGGATAAGTAAGCATAGCGGGTTGTGAATTTCCCTTGAAAAGCTTGGCCACTTCATCGTGATGTGGACAGTCTCGAGTGTAGTGATCGTCACCGCAAATGAGACATGGGAATTTCGGTTTTCGTTGTGGTTGTTTTCCGGCAGCAGGAGTTTGCGGTTGATTTTTTGGTTGTTCGTTGTTATTGTTTTTCTTTGGTTTATTTCTCGCTTTCTTCTTGCCCCCAAGTTGTTTTGAAGGGGTTGATTGGACCGCATTCACCTCAGAGACCTGAGTTTGAGGGGGGGTAGAGGAGGGTGCAGTCGGGCTGGGAGTAGTCGTCGAAGCGGGTCACTGAGTTGTTCCAGTCGACTGGGAAGTAGATTGGGTTTTGACGGAGCCAATAACTCCATCCACGTGGGAAGCAGACGACGGTTTGGATGGATCATTAGTGGCATGGGTAGCATTCGGTATCAACTCGTACAGAGTACCGGACTGTGAATAGACCAAGTCTAAGTACTGATCTCGGGCAATAGATTCTTCCTCGGTAACTACACCGCCCATGGCAACATCACGAGCGATTTGGGGTAACAATGATTTAGTGAACCATTCCGCTAATAATTGGTCAGGAATGATCGCTTTGATTAGCCTTCGTCGTCGTCTCCACTGATGAATATGATCGGAGATATGTACGGAGGTTGTCTGACGAAGGGAGGTCAATAGTTCAGTACCCGTGTCGTATCGAATGGGTAGTTGGAAGTGGGTGAGGAAGGACATGGAGAGGGAGTTGAAATCATGAAAATATGCGCGTGGTAGTTCAATATACCATTTTTCCGCGGAACCCGTAAGCGTTCGTTGGAAAAGACGCAAATGTATAGAATCGTCCATGAGGGAGTTGGATGAACACCACAAATGGAAAGTCATCACATGGTTGTTTGGGTCTTCTCCGGACTTTCCGTCAAATTTTGGGATATCAAAAGGAAGTTTAGCTAGAATAGCTGGCCAAACCGGAGAATGATAAATAGGATCATTCGTTAACCAAGACAAGTTTGGAAGGTCCAGGGTAGCTAGAAAAGGTAGTTGTCGGTTAACTTGTGGGTAATGCTGGTGTGGCATGGGGACACCAGTAGGGCCAATCACCGGGTTATGCGGATAATTGTAACTAGTGGGCCCTCTTGTATGAGGTTGGTGTTGACCAGGGTACATAGGATTTGAGGCGTTTTGAGAAGTATGTGCGAGTGGAGGATAACCGGATGGGTTTTGAGGGTTATAAGCTGGATTTGGCATTTGTCCATAAGGAGGTTGTTGTGGAGCTTGAGAATTGTGTCCTGCCGAGAATTGTGGGTTTCCTGGAAAAGGGATATTCCACGGATTGGGTGTGTCAGACACGTTTTTCCCATATGGTTGATGGTAGGCTCCAGATTGAGGCTGCCCCCCAAATGGAATTTGTCCTCCGGTGGGAGGATGCCCCCCAACTTGAGGTAGAGTTCCCAGAATTTGAGAACTAGACATAAATGACTGATCGGTACTGCCGAATGGGTTAAGACCACCGAGACCGGTCCCTCCAGGTTGTTGGATAGGTATGGAACTTCCCGGCATAACTTGGGTAGTAGTGGCAATGGAAAAATTCAGTGCTCTGTACCCAAAAGGGAGAGATGATGTAGGTCTTGGTGTTACGGGTGTGCCAATAGCAGCTTGGCTGACCACCGCATTACCGGCGGGAATGGTCGGAATGTGAGGGACCATTGTAGAATGGGCCGTTTGGAGAGGAAAAGTAGACCTTGGGCCAACGGACGATGTGTTCAGACCAACGGGTGGTGTGGCTGTAAAAATAGTAGCACCGGTAAAATGGTTTAAAGGTACGGTGTAGGAGATAGGTGCATCAACACCTATCCCCGCTCCATAAAGGTCCCGCACCATGCGTGGTCGACTTTGAACAATGTCTGCAGTCCAAAAAGGGTCATCGACTAAAGGGTTTTGTCGAGACCCAGCCGGAATGTCAGAAGGATTGATGACAAAAAATTCGCCAACTGAATTCAGTTGGAGGACACGTCGTTCATATCCCTCCGGAATGCGGAAAGCTTCTGGAGACTCTGAAACAATTCGAAAATTCTCCAGAGGAGTGGGAACTTCTTCTTGGGAAGTCGTAGTGTCTTGAACCTCGCTCTGTTGAGGAGATTCCTCCGTAGAATGAGGGGGTAAAGGGGTGTTCCCTTCCATATCTTCTGTAGGAAGTCCCTGTAGCCTCCGCGAGCGGCGTGGAGGGTCGATGTTGGCGAAAAAGAGTCGGCGAAAGAGATCTATGGCCAACTACCGAAAAGAAACAACATACGCTAATAAAATCTAAGAATCACAACCAAGCAAACATGACCTTCTCTCGATGACCGTACTAGTTGGTGATGAAATCCAACGTCGCGTGATCAAGTCAAGGAGGGGCGGGGATATGGTGGAACAGTTACAATGGAAACCTGCTTAACGGAATTATGCCTTGGTGCAAGCTTCCACGCAGTAATTGTGGATTTACCCTCCAAGGAGCCCAAGTGAGTTTGACCAATGTCTGCTCTAGGTACAGTGAGACTTACCTTCACTGTCACCTTGTGTAAGGCCCTAAAGATTATGGCTACTAAGGTTACTAATTCGCAGTTATCCCCTGGGCTGGTACAGTCGACAGTCCGATCCGAACGTACGGGCAGGGTATCTAGCCCGAAATAAACTAAAAGGATTCCACACAGTAATTGTGGATTTACCTTCAAGCGATCCCCATAATACGATCTAACCACCACAATTAGTTAAACCACGGAGGGATAATCTCCGTAGCTCACCTGAATGCGACCTCGTGCGTAACCCCTGTGTGAGAGGGGGATCCCAGGTAGACTTATACGATAATTGGATTTGACTCTCCCTAACTCAGGATGCTAATGTTTGTTTTGGAAACTTTGGATATTTATGCTCACAGCCTAATCCAAAGTACTAAGCCTAGTCTACTGTTGGTGGAGGATCTTAGAAAAGAAATTGTTCTAATTTTTTTTTAATTAGCGTTCATTTTATGGCTATTCTTTACTCAAAAGGGGTGCATGGAAGTGAAATGGATGGAATTATGACTCAGTCCCAAAAATGCATCAAAGATGATAAGCAGTCATTTCTTTTCGATGAACATCTATCTAAGGGAGAGAGAGAGTTCCTTTCACTAACAAGCACTAACAAGGAATGTCCTCAAACAAATTTTCTTCAATCAAATTTGATGTGATGCTAAAACTTTTGAAATACCTTCTAATATGAAAAATCAATCATGAAGATGTATCTTTATTGTTTGTATATGAATAATGATTAATTCAAAACAATGCTCGTCTTGCTAATTATCTTTTTGGATCAATGAAAATCAGACCAACACAAGCAAGAATCGTACAAACAATACACCCTCTCGTTGTGATCAAAACAAGAAGCGAAAGAAAAGAAACAATCAAAGAAAAATCAAGAACTTCACACCAAAAGGAATGTCGAAGAACAGTGATCTTAACCAAATGAAAAGATCTGTAGGCCTTTGATGACCTTCACTAGAGTTTTTCGCTCAGTCAAAAAGGAGAGAAAGACAATGCATGGGTTTCAAAACTCCAAACGATAGAAAAACTCAACAACAATAGTGAAGAAGGCTACAAAATCCAAACAACAAGATGTTTGTTCTTCAAAAAGACAGATGTCAAAGCTGGAAAGGAAGAAGCATTGAATCACAAGGTGACCCAGCAAGAGAAACACAGAGTTAAAACCCTGAAGAAAGCAATTCTGGAAGGCTTTTTGGCCAAAAGAGGGCTGGTTCTCTGTTGGCAAAGGCAAGGAGCATTATAGTTCTCTGTGTAAGGCACTCAGGGAGCGCTGGCGCTATGTTAACACAGGGACAGGGGCGCCAGGTTAAAAAATCTCCAAAAAATGTCAAAAATCCAAAAATTGCAGTCCAGTCTCGACAATCAAGCTGAGTGTGATGGGGTAGGGAGCCAATAAGCTCATGAAATCAATCAAAAGAGGAGTGAACCAGGTCTGAAACAATCAAGGGGTAAAACAAGGTCTATGAGGAGAAATCAAAACAAGAAGTTTCGATTTGAGGACTCCCCAGTGGAGTCGCCAGTTTCTGTTGTAGGAAAATCCCCCTGCGGACAGGTAGATTGCCTCAAAGAGCTAGACCCTAACTCTAAGACAAAAAGTGCTTAACGTGGACACTGACTTCCTTTAAAATCTATGCAAACTAATACATGAGAAGGAAGGAGAATAGAAGTACCTCTCTATCGACGTTTGTCCCTGCACGCTCCGAGTCGATCTCCAAACTCTCGCTCTTCGACGAGTCCTATAGACAAACAAAGTACGACCACTTCCTACTCCATTGATATTAACTTGAAAATAGATTTATCTATCAACGATAATTTCATGTAAGATCAGACACAAACTAGAAAGAAACAGGCCAAGTGTGTCATATTAATGAGAATAACGACAACAATACTTACAATCGTAGATGCGAATGCAATAGCTTCGTCAAGTCCCCTTCGTCTAATCCTTGCTCGGAATATCCACAACCTGGATGATAGCAGCTTCACTGATCACTCTCCTTTGGTTGACTGTGTGTTTCCTATGATATCATAGGTTTCATGCTAGCAATTCTTCCTCCTCCTCTTACCATCATGGAGCCTGCTTATATAGGTTAAGAGAAGCTTAACCTCTTGAGTTATCTTTAGAGAAAGTTGAGGAATCCCCTCCTTGGATCAGGGATCTCTTGATGGAACCAAGAATTCGAATGCAATTGCCTTCCAAACTTGAAAGATCCTCCCCTTATTCTCCTCAACGGGCCAACTACTGCCTCAGATTAGACAACGCTCCCTCAAAAAGGGCATCAGGGTGCTATAGCGCTCCCTAGGAAGCTTGAGGGGGGCGCCAACGCTCCAAGGATGGATATCGCTCCTTCAGAGGGGAAGTTGGGCATTATAACGCTCCCTAAGACCTTATAGGGGAGCACCAACGCTCCTAAGGCTGATGTAGGGGAGCGCTCACCTTCAAAACCTTTGTTTAAGAGCTCCTTTCAGGTGATAAGAGTTCCTTGACTTCAGTTAATCATTCTTCTTCCTCCAAATCAAGTGTCTGAGTTATTCTAGATGTCTCCTTGGTGTCGTCATCATGGCAGTATGCTTTGTTTGATGTTTGCGACACTTGTGAATGACATGCGACACTTGCGACAATTGAGAGGATCATGCGACACTTACGACACTTATTGAAGTGACCAATATTGAGGTGTAACAATGGGAGAGTATATACATATGGAAAGAATGAAAAGGGGAAGGAAATGATTTGAATTTGGAGTAAGAAGGTTTCGAAGGTTAAAGGAAATATATATATATTTTTTTCCATTTATTAGCAAAGTTTGTTTAAGAAGATTTAGAACATTATATCGATTTGAAATAATAAATTGAATAATTTTACTAGTTAACCATTCACATTGTTCATCGTAAGTAAATACGATGAGGAGATTATGTTGAGATATGTGAAATTGATAAGGATACCCATTAAATATTGCATTTGAATGCGCGGATAACCTAAACATACTGCATTTGAATGCACATAAACAATGGATGAAGGAACAAGACAATATTCAAGAGCCAATGTGGCTCAAGAAAGAGAATTTGCACATTTTTAAAGAAATAACCCAAGTTGGACTAGAACAAGGAAATGATTTGACATCGGAGAGTATTGTTGAAGCCATAAAATAAAGAAGAATTTAAATGAAAATATATATATGAATTTAAATGAAAAAAGCTATAAAATAAAGAAGAATTTAAATGAAAAAGATATATAATGATTTTTTTTTAATGCAAAATGTAAATGAAGTGTTGAAATTTGATTATAAATAAGCAATCAAGGTCACATGGTTGTCCATTGAAATGATAAGGTAGTTGAGTTTGAAGTGCACACATAATCTTCATGCATAAAAATGATAAGGTAGTTGAGTTTGAAGTGCACACATAATCTTCATCCATAAAGCATTTTTACATATTGTTAAGAATTTTTACACTTTCATCATAGAGGCTACCAAAAAAGGTCACTCGCTAGATATTGTTACGAAATAAAATTTTACACTTTCAAAATAGAGGCTATCATGTTGAAGTGGTATCTGATGTAACATTTTAATGCTTGTATGCTTTATATCGAATCGAAAGATTGTGGTAGTTTAAAAGACGTGTAATGCATGATTGGAGAAGGAAAAACTTCACTGTTTGTAAGGATGATAAGAGACTTGAATTGAATGAATATTTATGAAAGAGAAATAACTTATAAGACATTATTTTCCATTTCCAAGGAGTTCTTATACATTACCAATAAATCTAGATTATTATTTGTTTTGATTTTAAGATTTAGTCTACCTATAATGTATGACATGCATTTTTTTAGTGGATAATTTAAAAAAAATTAAATTAAAAAGAGATAAGAGAAGTGGTGGATGGAGTGTTAGGATATTTAGACATTTAAGAGTTAGGTAAAAGTGTGTTTCTTTAGTATGCATTTGTAGTTAGGTAATCCGACGGTCATGATATGTTCCCGACATAGAGTGATCCAACTATTCATATTATCATTGATCTTAATGGCTACATTGATCCGCGACTTAAGACCTAATTGTTCCATGATCTATATTTAAAGAACATGAAGGGTCATTTTCCAATGATCGATTGTGAGAAACTCTCTTGTAAATATCTTTGTAATATTTTTCTTTTGCATTAAAAATTGCTCCAAGTGGCCATGTTGACTAGGGCTGTGGATGTTTCCCCATGGGGATTTTACCATGTCAAAACATTGATGTGTCGATCTTTGATCTAGTTGTGTGAGTGCTTATTGAAGGTGTTCGTCCTTTGTTGGAATACTTGTGTTGTCAAACATGGAGGATGTTCTTCAAAACTGAGGAAAGGTTGTATGAATGACTAGTTATACCATTTGATTGACAAATAATCCAAGCACTTTTAAGAAATTGATTAGTGAATTGCTCAATTCATTCTTGGGAGAATTTGTGATTGCATATCTAGATGATATACTTATTTTTATCAAAACGAAGAACAATTCATTCTACTTTTATATCGAATATGGAAAGGTTTTAAGAGATTGATTAGTGAATTGCTCAATTCATTCTTGGGAGAATGTGTGATTACATATTTAGATGATATACTTATTTTTATGAAAACAAAGGATAATCCATTCTACTTTCATATCGAAGATGGAAAGGTTGAAGCAGAAGTAGTAGAAAATAAATGTGAAGAAGTGGTCATTTATCCCAACCAAAAAAGAGAGTATATTTGGAATATTTGTTTCAAATTAAGGGTTGAAATGGATGCAAAACGGTAAAGGATATTATGTAATGGAAAAAATTCAAGGAGCATAAATGAGGTAATAAGCTTCCATGACTTGTGTTTACAGGGATAACTTTATAAGAAATTTTAGTTTTTTTCTTCACCCACGTATTTCGAAGATCATAGACTCAAAATTATTGATTTTATGAAGAAGAAAGTGATAGAAAACCAAATATTAACTTTGGCATATTTTAATAAAGTTTTTTTGCGATTTGAGGAAAACAATGTGGTCATTAGAGTTGTCCTTAGCAAAAAAAAAATCCCTATAACTTATTTAAGTGAGAAAATTAAAGAGGTCAAGATAAGATATTCAATATACGATCAACGTTTTATGTTATAATGAAAGCATTGAAAAATTAGAATCACTATCTTTGGTCAAAATAATTTATTTTATTCACGAGCCAGAAATATCTAAAATTTATAAATAGTGAATCCAAATTGAATTAGAGGCATATGATGTGGTTTGAATATCTAAAAAATTATTATTTTGTGTTAAAACATAAGTTAAAAATTGAACACTATCACCGATGCATTTAGTATATAAGTTATTTTGTGGCAACTATATGAATAGAGGTAGTTGGAATTGAAGCTATGAAAAATGTGTAGGAATATGATGAAGGTATTTGAGAGGAATAAAAATAATGCAAGTAACCAAGTAACTATTTATAGGAGATAAAAAATGCTACTTGGATTATTATTTTAAGAGGGAAATATCAGAGTGCAACGAGAAGGCGATTTTTGAGGAAATGAAGATGTTGTTGGAACAATATATTGAGATGCACATGCTGAATCGTTATAGGGATTACCTCCAAAGAAGAACATAGATCATGAGAATTGCATGATTCTAAGTATGGATTTATCAAATCAATCATTGTACATGATGACTAGATCAAAAGTGCATGTTTAAATAGATGGTTTGGAGAGTTGTTTTCGAAAGAATTAATCAAGGATAATATGTAATTATACATGGTTTGGAGAGTTGTTTTCGAAAGAATTAATCAAGGATAATATGTAATTATACATGGTTTCAACATATCATCATGCTAAAGAAGATGGATAGTGGAGGACGTATACAAAATCTAGAGAGATAAATAAGATCATAATTAGATACATGTTTGTATTATTAGGGATGGATGATCTAATGTGAACTTTGAGTGGTGTCAGATATTTGATTAAAGATGACTTGAAGAATTTTTATTACTAGATTCAAACCAAAGAGGGTGATGAATGGAAAACTACATTTGGGAACATAAAGACATAGGATGTGTGGTTGGTTGTGTCATTTCTATTGATCAACACACTTAGTATCTTCATGAGGCTATTGAAAAAGGTATTGGGCCAATACATTAGTATGCAATTGTACTTGTTTACTTAGATGTCATATTGATTTTTAGTAGAAATCGATAAGAACATTTATGGCATTTTGAAGCTAGTGTTTGAAACATTGAGACAAAATCAATTGTGCATTAACTTGAATAAGTGAGGATAAAGGAAGATATTTTGTACCTTAATTTTATTGTGTCCAAGGATTGTTTACTCATGACTCTAGAGAAGTTGAAGACAAATTTGGAATTTACGATGACACACAATGTCATAGAGGTAAGTAACTTACATTGAATGGCAAAAACATTATAGGAATTTCATCAAAATATGCACATTGATCAAACATAGCACACATGTGCAAATATTTCAGTGGAGCATTACAATGCAATAAAATTTTGGGATGCTGAAGAAGAATATTAGAAAGGTATATCTATTGGCATTAATACCAAATTTCAATAATTTTTTCCAAGTATATTGTGATGTAATATCAACAACTATTGGTGTAGTGTTGAGTCGTAAGGGAAGGCCAACTAAATACTTTAATGGAAATTAGAATAAAGCACACAAGAAATATTTTCTCATGATTTTGAGTTTTATGCTAATTTGTAGGAACTAAAGCATTGGAGGGATTATTTGTTGTTAAAGGAGTTCATTTTGTACACAAACATCAAGTATTGAAGTTCATTAACACTTAATCAAAGTTGATTTAATGACATGTGAGATAGATGCAATCTCTAGGGTCATGTGAGATAGGTATATAAAATCATGATGAGATATAAGTCAAGCAAGAAGAATAGGGTCATGGATGGATTTAATAGGAGAGCATTGATGTTAGCAATGATAAGGAATGAGATAGTCTAGTTTGAATAGCTAGAGTCCAAGACATATTGAAATAGAAGAGCTCATAGAAGCATGACATAGGTATAAGTCATTTGAAGTTAGAAATTTGGTTATGGTGAATTTGAAGAAATGAGGTTATCTTAGAGGTGCATATAACAAGTTGAATCCATGAAAAAAATCAAAGAGTAAATTTGATGATAATGCATACGAAGTAGAGTTACAAAGGGATTTCAATATGTATCGCCCATATTACATGTGACATACTTGTACGAGAAAAAGAAAGGTGACTCTCTCACAAAAGAGTATGAATAGATGAAATGGATTTTGGAATACAAGGAATTTAAATGCGAAACATAGAGTACTAGTAGTACTTAGTAAAGTGGAAGTATAGGTTGAATGAGGACAATACATGTATTTTTGAGATAAATTATTAGAAACGTCACAAGGGTAATGTGATTGTAGAAGATGGAGAATTAACATGTGGATGCACAATGTTTTGTTTGAAAGAGGAAGTTGATGCAAGAGTGTCTAAGACAATACCAAGTATGAGGATGTGGTAGGGGAGCATGATACACGAATTTGGTACATAAGAAGGGGGAACCATAGAATATAAGGACAAGTGAACAAGGGTGAATGTGACAAGATGGTCAAGTGTATAGTCTAGGTGTGAAGGTGAAAACAATGTGATATTTAGAAGATAAGTGTGTGGAGCATGATGTCATCAACATAAACATGCTAAGGAGTGTCCATGGTGAGCACGGGGAGACTGCATGACAATTCAATAGAGAAATAAAATAATCCAAAAGGTCACAACCTTAGAAAGTGAAATAGTTAGGTAGAGGTTCTTGAGCGATCACATAGAAGATGAAACAACAAAAAGTACTGAAAAGAGTTATAGAGGGAGACAAACAAAAGTGACCAAATATGAATAAATATGATAATGTTATCTATTATAGTTGATTATATAGTCCATTAGATATAGAGAGTTGATGTAAGTATCAATGTCACATAGTGAGTTGATTGAGAGCCAAGGTAGTAGAGCATCGACAATTAATATTAGTGCTGACATTTGTGTAAATATAATTAACCACTAATGAAATGAGTGGATCACTACTCCTATGATTGACGCCTAGCATTTGATTTCATTTAAGTTTTATGTAGTTCACTTTTTTTTGTAATGAACCAATTTTGGCCGCTACATGACAAGAGTTGGTTTATTGGGCACACCATTCTATTGATTACATCAAATGATGTGATGAGCTAGAATAGTTGTAATGTGAGGTGCTTCCACAACAAAATATGGTGGAGATGTTGTAATGTGGGTAATGATAACATCACCATACGTTGAATTGATTTTTTTTTTATAATACCTCTCTCTCTCTCTCTAAACACACACACACACACACACAATATACTATATATATGAGATTTATATAGAAGTATTGTTCCAATGAAAATAGAAATATATTAACAATAATAAAAATGTTATTTCTTCATATCTATATCTTCATAATTTTTAAGTTTCATTGAGTTGAGTGCGATTGCAAGATACATATTAAATGGTTGAAAAATTTGTGTCTAGAGGTATTTGATCCCCATAGACCCTTGAAAGATATGAAGTTAAGATAGGTTAGTGATGTAACACAATCTATATCAAATGTTAAATACACATGATGCTAAAAAAACATATAAATAAGTATATGATTAGGCATACCATTGTTGCGACAAGCGTGTCATACACCTTGTAGTCCTATAGTAGAGAAACTAATGATTGTTGAGGAGTAGCATGGAATAAATGATGAGAAATAGAAGTGAATAAGTGTTGAGTAGTAGCACAGAACAACTGTTCAACAATAATAGGGAATAAATGCTAAGTAGTGGTAGGGAACAAAATAAGATCACTAATAATCAATGAATGATAAGAAACAATAGTTGGATAGTTAATTGTTGGTGGTTTCCAACATGTAGAATTGGAAAACAACAAATGGTTTGCGGTTTTGTTATACATATTTATTGAGTGCTAGGGTTGGAGGAAAGAATAATGTGTGAGTTGTAACCTACTATTATGATGCCAAAATTTCTTTGAAATTCTTATGTTGCTACTTAACACTCGTGTTAAGAGCACAGAGACTTTGTAATGTATTATACCATTTGAGCATGCTTTATAAAATGATCTTTTTCCCTTGAAAGGGTATTCCTTAGGAAATCATTATGTAATGTTTGTTGTTTCTTTCCTTTTTTTTTGCTTATCATCTACAATTCTTTATTTAATTTTTTCTATGCATTCTTGTCTCATTGGTTAGTGTAGGAAGCATATTCCACATATTTTCTTCCTTTCATTTGGTATCAAAGATTAATCACCTCGGATCCAAGGTGTCAGGGACAATATTTTTTTTATCTAATCTTGGTTTGAGTGGGAGCTTATGCATACAAAAATCTTGTTACAAGGAAATGGAGAGCATGTCTAAATTAGAAATGAATTTTAATGGCACTAACTTTGAGCTATAGAAGCTCAAGATGGAATATTTTCTAGTAGTCCAAGATATATGGGTTGCAATATCTACAACCAAACCTACTAGTATGAAATATGAAGAGTGAATGGTATTCTTGAACATTTGTGAAGATAAAAAAATTGCAACAACTCTCTATTTGGCCAATTTGGTATTATTGAACATTTCTAAAGAAAAAATTGCAACAACTCTTTGGAAGAAGTTTGGGAATTCATAATAGGATAAATTCCTAGTTAATAAACCTTTTATGTGGAAAAAATTGTTTTCCTTGAGAAGTGATGGTGTTTCTGTGGATTTTTTCACATTCTAGGTCTAGCATAGAACATAATATTAGTAATAAAAAATAATGACATGGGTGTGTATGTTTTTTTCTCTAACAAAAGGTGTAAGATGGTCCAAGAAGCTATTGCATGAATGTTATTTTTAGATAAGTTAAGCCTTCTCCCACAATGGTGCTTCTAGAAGATGATGGGAAGAAGTTATTTGTTCAACTACCACCCAAGATCAATAAATACGAACCAAAAATTTTACAAGAAGTTGATGTTGGACCTAATGCCAAGGACGATTTAAAGAGATTGGAAGAGGAGGAGGAAGGCACTCCACCTCAAAATTTAAGGAGGTCCACTTGGAAAATAAGGAAACCAGACATGTATGGTTATAGGCCATCTGATTTTAGATGTATATTTTCTTTATTTGCTAACACCAATGAGTCTAGAATTGTGAAGGAGGAAATGGATATGGAAGATAAAGAGTCATGGAGATTGGCCATGGATGAGGAAGTAGATGCACTTAGTAATGATACAAGGAACTTGATACTATTTCCCGATGGATGGAGACTCTTATGAACCAGCACCTTGAAAACGATAAAGAGTAAACAAACACAATCCACTTCGAGGGGGAAATCTCCTTTTACAATATATCTAATTTAGAAGTCAATATATTATGATCCTAAGACTATATATATGGTACAATGTGTTAGGATATTTAGACACTTAGGAGTCAGTTAAGAACTACTTGGTCTAATGCGTCGTTAAGTAAAAGTGTGTTTCTTTAGTATGCATTAGTATGCATTTGTAGTTAGGACATCCGATGGTCACGATATGTTCCCGACATAGAGTGATCCGACGGTTCATACTCTTATCGATCTTAATGGTCATTGATTCGTGGCTTAACACTTGATTGGTCCATGATATCTATTTAAAGAGCATGGAGGGTCATTTTCCGATGATCGATTGTGAGAAACTCTATTGTAAAATCCTTTTGTAATCTTTTTCTTTTGCATTAATAAACTGCTCCAAGTGGCCGCGTTGGCTGGGCCCATGGATGTTTCCCCGTAGGGGTTTTACCACGTGAAAACATCGGTGTGTTGATATTTGATATGGTTATGTGAGTGGTTACTGAAGGTTTTCATCCTCTGTTGGAATACCCATGTTTTTGAACATGGTATCAGAGCATGTTTGAAAACCCACTCCAGTTGTAGATCAAGATCGTGAAACTGAGTTGCCTCATCTCCATTTTCTGTCATTTCCGTACATTTCTGGGCTGAAAGGATTGTTCCATTGCGTTCAAAGCACTTGTTTCATTTAGAAACACTTTTTGTATCACTTGAAAAGGTTTCAGGTTGCCCAAGATACAACCATTATAGTCAAATCTGGAGGTATAAAGCTTGAATACACATTTTAAATTTTTTTGCAGAGTAGTATTTTAGTTTTATTTCGGTTTTGTATTATTTATTTCCAGGTTGCTATTCTTTTAGATCTGTGTATTCTCTTTGCCCCACGCCCTGTGCGATCTCGACAAATCAGAAACAAATAGGAAAAGGTGCATCTTTCGGGTAAGCTAACCGAGATCTAACCCTTGTTGTCGTCGAGAAGTGAAATTTTTTTCTTGTGTGAAAAGAGTTTTTTTTAGCACGCTCTCCAAGGCCATATTCAAAAACAACAACAACAACAACAAAAATCCTCCTTCTGAACATTACAATATGTTTTTCTAGGCCATTTGGTTAAAAGTTTCCTTATTAAGTAAGAGGTCTTGAGTTCAAATCTCTTTTGATACCTTTTTTGAAAAAGTTCATGCTAAAATTGTAATGTGTATTTCACTTCAAGTATAAAAGTGAATCACTATAAGTAGCTTTAATATTTTATTTTAGAGTTATTTATTTTGCATGGATCTTTTCTGTTATAAAGTGATCCCCGCTTATCTTTATAAAACTGGGTCACTTCATAAAGCAACTTACACTATCATGTGGTCATTTGGTTACCGTTTATTCCTTTTTATAAAAGGGCATAACTCTCACACCCAAAGTCTGTTTTCAGTGCTATTTTTTTTAAACCGCATAAATTTTCGAGCTCTTTCCATCTAGATCATCATTTTCAGTTTTTAAATCCATATTATCTGCATATTTAATATGGCTTCTACAAGTAATGTTTTCCTTACCAGCACCAACTACTTCCAATGGAAATCTCATATGGAAGATTTATTAAGAAGTAAAGACTTGTACTGGATTACCTTGGGAAAGGAAAAATAACCCATTGATGATGATAAGAAATCCAAATGGGCTAATAGGAGTGATGAAACACGTGGACTAATCAGAATGCCCATCTCTCATGATTTAAGGTTCCACCTTAAAGAAATTGATGACCCTGAAGAAGCTTGGGAAAAGATTGAATCTGTGTTTGGTAAACTCAATATTATTCGAGCACAACAGTTAGAAAATAAAATATTGACCTTGAGTCCAAGTGATTTTTCTTGCCTTGGAGACTATCTATCTAAGTTTAAAACACTGAGAATTTTATGTGAAGAATGTAAGATAACAATGGAGGAAGAGCATTGCATCTATCTTATTCTTTCTAAGCTAGGTAGTGCATATTCTGTGTTTGTATTTACCTTTTATGCCATGAGAGAGGCTCTAGGGAAAACTTATCAAAAACCCACTCTTGAGTCCTTTTGTGCTGCTTTGATTAGAGAGGAAGATAAGCTTGTACAACTTGGAGTGATCAACACTGCAGGTACCTCCAACAAAGCCTTAGTTTCCCAACAGAAAGATAAACCCAAGTATCCCAAGAAGAAACATCCTCGCTAAAAAAACAAGACATAAGGGTCCCAAACCCGCTTAGATAACTTTAGCTCCTAATGGTGACAAAGGAGCAAAATATAAAAATAAGAAGACTAAAAGACATTGCAACTTTTGTGATAAATATGGTCATGTTGAGTCTAAATATTTCAAGAAGATGACAACTTTAGAAGCAACGATGAAGAAGCACAACATCAATATTGATTCTACTTCTTCTTCTTCTTCTCATGGACATTCACTTTCCGCTTCTGGTTTCTCCTTTAACACAACTTATACTTCTTCTCCTGATGAGTGGCTTATTGAATCAAGAGAATCTTATCATATGGATAAGGATAAAGCCATATTTTCTTCTCTAAATGAATGTAACACCAAGAAAATATTTGTTGGTGATGACATATCTCTTAGTGTTGTAGGATTTGGAACAGTTCAAGTAGATAATGGTCATTTCAATGATGTATTATGTGTTCCAAGTCTTTCTTGTAACCTTCTATCAGTACATCAAATCACTCATTCAGGTGAAGGTAAAACCGTAGAGTTTTCACCTCACCAAGTTGTAATCAAGGATCTAAAAGATCCTAGCATGTTCTTGCAACTAGAATTGCTGATGATATTACCAGGTTGTACAAGTTTGACAACTTTGTGTCATCATCTTTTTCATCAGTTTTTGTTGTGCATAGTGATGACTTGAGAAAACTTTGGCATGAGCGGTTTGGTCATCTAAACTATCACTCATTACAACAACTATGTAATCAACAGATGGTGACTAGTCTTCCTCTTGTTTCATGTAGAGATGGTGTTTTTGCCGGTTGTGTTCTCGACAAACATCATCGGAACAATTTTGACAAATGTGCCTCTTGGCATGCTTCAGACCCTTTGCAACTTGTTCACAATGATTTGTGTGGTACATTTTCTTCATGCAAGTATTTCTTAACTTTCATTGATGATTTTTCCAGATGTACTCGAGTTTACTTCTTAAAACTTAAGAGCGAAGTTTTTGACTTACAAGGCCCTTGTAGAAAAGAAATCTGGACATCAAATTCAAAAGTTAAGAACAAATAATGGAAGTGAATATGTGAACAATAATTTTACAAGTTAATGCATTACACAGGGCATCCAAATGCAACACACTGTTCCATATACACCACAACAAAATGGTGTTGCTGAGAGAAAGAACCACACATTAAAAGAAATGGCTAATTGTATGATCCAATCTAAGGGATTAAGTCTAAAGTATTGGGTGGAAGAAATCAACTGTGAAAATTACATAGTCAATCTCACTCCCACAAAGGATCTTAAAAATATAACACCAGAAGAATCTTGGACTACAATTAAACCAGATGTAAGTCACTTCCGTGTATTTGGCAGTATATCATGGGATAACATTCTTGATGAGAAAAAGGAAAGAATTGCAGCATAAAAATGAGAAGTGTATATTTGTTGGTTATTTTAAAGATGTAAAAGGTTATAGACTTCTTCAACCAATTTTTAATGAAATTATTCTTAGAATAGATGTTGAATTTGATGAAAATATCTTGGCCTGGGAGCCTAATTCGATGGTTGTGCTTTCTTTGGCCTGCGAGCCATCTTCGACGTTTGTGCCTTCTTCTGTTCCTATTCTGGTTTCTTCTTCAAATGATGACAACGAGGATGAAAATCCACCTCTTCCTTCTCACCTTCCTCCAAATGAGTCATTTGAACCTGAACCAACACCAGTTCCACCACTTCCTAGATGGGTCCGTTCAACACGAGAAGCAGTTGGTGGTATTGTCAGTGATCCTTCAGATCAACGTCGAACACATTCACAGTTCCAGGGAGCCTCTTCTCTTTTGGCTCAAGTTTAAGAGACTCATGATCCAAAGACATTTGCAGAAGCTTTAGGTCATTCTGATTGGGATACATCAATGGATGAAGAGTATTGTTGTTTAATGAAAAATGATACTTGGGATCTTGTACCTCTTCCAAAAGGAAGAAAACTTGTCAGATCTAAATGGGTCTACAGAACTAAGTATGCATCATATCGAAGTGTTGAAAGACACAAGGATCAGTTAGTTGCTAAAGGATTTTCCCAAGTTGAAGGAATTGACTATAATGAAACCTTTGCCTTTGTATCCAAAATGAATTCCATCCGCCTTGTTCTTTCCCTTGCTGCCTCACATAAATGGGAGGTCCATCAGATGGATATTAAATCTGCCTTCTTGCATGGTGATTTGAAAGAAGAAATATACATGGAACAACCTCTTGGCTATGTCAAGAATGAGTCTAGCCTTGTTTGTCGCCTTAAGAAATCTCTTTATGGTCTTAAGCAAGCTCTTTGGGATTGGTATGCCAAAATAGACAACTTTCTTATTAACACCAGATTCTCTAGATGCCATTCTGATCCTGATGTCTATACCAAGAAAGTAGAAGCCATCTCATAATCCTTGTCCTTTATGTTGATGACCTTATCCTTACTAGTAGTGACTCAAAACTTTTAAACCATGTGAAAACCAGCCTTAAGAACAAATTTGAAATGACAGACTTAGGTTTTTGCACTATTTCCTTGGCCTCCAAGTTTTGCAAACCAATGAAGGAATTTTTCTTTCCCAGTCTAAGTATGCTTATGAACTTCTTTGTCACTTTCACATGGATGATTGTAAACCAACCCCTTCTCCCTTCTAGTATGGAGTCAAGCTTACTGCCACCTATTCTTCTCCTGAAGTTGATGCCACCCTGTATCGTCAGTTAGTTGGTAGCCTCTTATACTTGACTCATACCCGTCTTGATATTTCCTTTGTTGTTGGTCTTATTTCTCGGTATATGCAAACACCCCATGAAATCCATTGGAAAACAGCTAAAAGGATACTTTGCTATGTCCATGGTACAATTCAGTTTGGGATACATTACAATTTAGGGGGGACTCCTTTATTGGTTGGTTTCACTGATTCAGACAGGGCTGGTGACCCTGATGATTGGAAGTCTACTGCAGGTTTTGTTTTCAACCTTGGTTCAAGACCTGTCACTTGGGCCTGTAAGAAAAAACATGATATTGCACTTTCTTCAACATAAGCAAAGTATCGAGCAATGGTAAATGCAAGTCAAGAAGCCTTGTTGCTTAGATAGATCCTTTCAGAGTTTGGATTCGAGCAACAACATCTGACCAACCTTTGGTGTGATAATCAGAGTGCCATCAAGATCACCAAAGACCCAGTTCAACATCGGTGCAACAAGAACATCGAGCTACACATTCACTTCATCAAAAATCTCATTCATGATCAAGTTATTGAAGTGCTCTTTTTCCCTACAGAAGATCAAGTTGTAGACATTTTCATAAAGTCTCTTACATAAGTGAAGTTTTCCAAACTTCGATTTATGTTAGGAGTTCAGGAAGTTGTCATTAAGGGGGGATAGGCTCTAATGCCTCCTTCTTTCTCCTATTGTGTTAGCATTGTAAATCCTTCAATCCTATCCCAAGTTGTTCTTAAGGGGGGATGTTAGGATATTTAGACACGTATGAGTTAGTTAAGAACTACTTGGTCTAATGTGTTGTTAGGTAAAAGTGTGTTTCTTTAGTATGCATTTGTAGTTAGGACATCCGACGGTTATGATATGTTCCCGACATAGAGTGATCCGACGGTTCATAGTCTCCTTGATCTTAACGACCATTGATCCATGGCTTAACACCTGATTGGTCCATGATCCTATTTAAAGAGCATGGAGGGTCATTTGTCGATGATCGATTGTGAGAAAATCTATGGTAAAATCTCTCTGTAATATTTTTCTTTTGCATTAATAAACTGCCCCAAGTGGCCACGTAGGTTGGGGTTGTGGATGTTTTCCCGTAGGGGTTTTACCACATGAAAACATCGGTGTATTGATTTTTGATCTAATTATGTGAGTGGTTACTGAAGATGTTCGTCCTCTGTTGGAATACCTGTGTTGTCGAACACAATGAAAGGTTCTAGCCTACCTACTAATATAAAAAATAAAATAATATTGAATAATTATTAGAGACATAACATGAGTACCTAATCAAATGGAATATTATGCCTCTAGAAGAAGCTACATGAAAAAATGAGCAATTGGTGAAGAGACACCCTCAATTAGAATATTTGAGGGAAAATATTTTTTAAAGAGGGGGACTATGTTAAGGCCCTTGGGCCCCTATGTTATGTCTCTAATAAGCATTTATTTATAAAATTTTATAAAACATAACAAACCCCATCACACCAAATAATTTCTAAATAGTTTTATTTGTTTTTGACGATGGGTGGAGTGTACAGTGGACATTGAACATTTCATAAACTCTCGCACAATTTTTTAGAGAAATTTTAAGCCACTATTATGATCAACTGTGAAAACCTACACTCTCAAACATTAAGAATGTTTTACAAAACCATTTAATAAAATCCAATATTATTAAAAGAAAAAACACAAAAGACAAACAATTCATTTGAAAAAAATCAGGTAAATGAGAATGACCTAAAACAAAGAGATCGACGAAAAATGTTGAATCTTTCATAAGGGTAGCATAACAATACCGTTAAAGAAGAAGAGTGGTGTCAATCATGTTATACACAAAAAACCATTTCCTTCCAATGATGGACCACACTCCTCCCTTGCAGACCTCACTTTCTTATTGAGACAATATATAACATGAATGCATCACATTATAAAAAAATCATCTTCCTCATTTTGTCCCGGATGTAACTATTTTCTATAATCAAATTGATATCTCTATGCAGAAAAGATCATGACAACTGTATGATCAACTTATCCCCATCAATGTAATTGGTGTCACAATATGGCATGGCCTCTGCATAAGTGAATTCATGCTCCAAGTTCATCACAACAAAATTCAGTCTGATTTGCAAGAAAAATAATAACTATTCCATCAAACCCTTACGTACGGATGGATGATAAGTTTGGAAGTTTCTCCTCCGCGTTACCAAGTTATGACGGGTTATGAAAGGAGTTACATGCTCCATATTAGAGACATGCTCCATATTAGAGTTTTCCCTTGTGAATCCTTCAAAATCCATTCTGCTCCTTGAATTGGCATTATTGGAAAAATATATGGAAATTCTAATCTTCCATCTGGTAATAAAAGTAATGCCTATATCTTCCTCAACTTAATTTAACCATATACCATAGTGGTCAATTGGCTAAGATAAGTCTCATTCATCGTGGCATGTGATCTGGTTCCTAAAATTTGCATATATTGATGTGTATTTTTGGAACATTATATGAAAAACAATGCAATATCATAGTAAGGTCTTCTTCACTGGATTAGTTTTTCACTCCCAATGTTTGTTAATCAATCTGGGTAAGATATGTCCTTATTTGTTGTGCCTTGTAATTCGGTTCCCTGCATATGTATATTTATAATTTTTAAATATTAAACTAAAATCAATATAAAATCAAAGTAAAGCCATAATACAGATTACTTGGATTTTTTTAAAATCGTATTTCCAAGATCACCATAGTTTTGAAGACTTAGGAGGTTAGGAAGGTCTGTATTGCTGCAACTATTTTTAAATTAGGATATAATATGGGTATATGCACAACAATATAAGAGGAACTTCTTTTCTTCTTCTATCTGCTTAGTGCCACAAAGATAATAGATTCTTTCATCCTAGGGTGTTTTGGGAGTTGTCCATTGCCCAATTTCACTATGTAGCTCGTGAGAGTTTGTTTTTATTTTATCAATGTTGATTTTCTTCTTTGCACTTCTCAAAACTTAGAGGTAATTTGATCTTCTAAATTGGGATTGATCACCTCCTTGTAGTATCTTAATTTCTTTTTATCACACAACATATTCTCCTTAAATTTAGAAGTGATAATATTTGT
Organism: Picea engelmannii; assembly: GCA_009831015.1. Taxonomy (NCBI): domain Eukaryota; kingdom Viridiplantae; phylum Streptophyta; class Pinopsida; order Pinales; family Pinaceae; genus Picea; species Picea engelmannii. Next base: position 633,832 of record ML781690.1, on the reverse strand, counting down.
AATACATAATAGTTTCTTCTTGTATTCCCGGATGATTTAGCCAATATTTGACATCTTTATGCCATCTCAACTTGAGTTGAGAGAATTTCTAGACACATAACAAAATTCTTATAAACTTTGGATGAAAATTATACAAATGAAGTGGATATATATATTTTTAATTTTAATTTAATTAATAAATTGATTGAAGATTCCTGATTTTAATTTAATTAATGATATGATGGAAAATTAATGAAATTTTAGTTAGTTATTATATTTTAGGGAATTCCCAACAACAACAAAAAAATGTTTGGTATATATATGTGTTTTTTTAGGACCTCCACATTTTTGGTTCAACTTTAGGTATGAATAGTGGTTCAACTTTAGGTATTCAACACCTTACCTTTTCTAAGAAATGGCCCACTCAAAAGGAACAATGGATGGTTATATCCCCCTACAAATGAAAAAGCCTCACACGATGGTTATATTCCCCCTACAAATGAACAAGCCTCACACCTATCCTCCAATTGTGAATTGACCAATTATTCACACTCAAGAGATGGACACAATAATCTACACCGGAGCAGGTTAGAATAACAACAAGATGTAATGACACTGTAGTAGTATCTTCTCTTGACCATAATGGCATGAAGGAGAAAAGATGAGGCCTAGGGAAAAAGGGGAAGGAAAATCCGAGGAAGGATGTGGTGAGAAGAGTTTTTTGATATCTCTCTTTCTTGGGATTTTCTTCTTTGTACATTATCTCTCTTGTCTGATGCACTAGGGTTTCTTGGAGATTTGGATATTACGGTTTTGTGATTAAACCTTGCATGGTACCACCTAATATTGTTCAACTATGGATCTACCAGATTCCAAAAATTGATTCAAAGGGAATTCTATGGGTGAAAAAGATTTCTTCATACTTGAGGTCAAGCAAAAAAGCCAGAGAAGCTAAGCCCATTTTAAGAGAGAGTAACCATAGAAATTCTCTTTTCCAAGGTAGGTGGGGCATTATTTAGCAAATCTGATTTCCAAATAGATTATATTATTTGAAACTATAATTCTTTTTTCTTAAGATGCAATTTTCTCTATATGTTTTCATTTATACAATGTACTTTCTATTTTTTGAATAGTTTAGTTTCCATTTTTGTAGTTTATTTTCTAATGTGTGAATAGCTAGTTTTATTTCTTTTTGCAACCTCCAATATTCAAATAAATAACTTAATTTTTATTTTTGCAATTTCTAATATGTGAATAACTAGTTTTATTTCTTTTTATAATCCCCAATCTTCAAATGAATAACTTAATTTTCATTTTTACAATTTATTTTTTTAAGTGAATAATTTAGTTTTCATTTTTATAATTTACTAAGTTGTATTAATAGCTCATTTTACTTCTTTTTGCAACCCCATTCTTTTTTTTAACCCCCACTCTTTGAATAATTTTATCTTACAACTTTAATTGCTTAAATTAACTTAGGAATTCTTAGAACAATCTAGCATATTCCAACAGATCATAGAATTGTGGTTGCACATACAGTGCATGACATCATGAAAATATAACATGCCCTGATTTGACAAATTAAAATGTCCTCTTGAGTTCCATGGCATTGATTTGTGGGATGATGGAGCCAAACACTTTTGGCACCATTTCCAAGGAGATGCCAAAATTACAGTGCATGAAATGATGCCAAAACTACAGTGAATGAAATCTAGCGGGTTAATGGTTTCATTGCTTTAATACGTTTCCTTTTCTGTAATTTTAGATGCATGCATCAATGCACATATAATTAGATAGTTGTTTTGCAAAATAATTTTTGAATCCAGTGTAGGGAAAGTAAGAAAGAAAAATGAGGAATATAAGTCATTGAGAATGAAAATAAGTGATAAATACCTCAAGTTTAAATATTCTAGAGAGGAATTTTTTTTGGGTAGTATTTCAAATGGATATCTCGAAATGATGATATATTTTTATAGTTAACAATTAGGTTTTTGACTAACTAGTAAGAGAAGAATTTCTCTTAAACTTTTATTTCTATGTACGTTTTATGAATTTTCTTGATATTTTGTTTATTTTTACGGTAATTAAATGAATCATTCTTCTTCTCCAAGAGAAACAACTATCCACCTTTAAAATAGCTCAACTCCCTTCCTAGACCACACCAAATCATAAAAATAAACCAACCTAGATAACATGGTCACTTCATTAAGTCACTTCATTAAGTTTAACTCAATACTTTTAATATTATTGACTTCACATTTCCACGAAAAATTGTTCCCACCCTTTTCTATGACACACTCTCAACTCCCTTCCTAGACCACACCAAATCATAAAAATAAACCAACCTAGATAACATGGTCACTTCATTAAGTTTAACTCAATACTTTTAATATTATTGACTTCACATTTCCACGAAAAATTGTTCCCACCCTTTTCTATGACACACTCAGTTGTTAAATAGTTGTTAAATCTACTATAAATCTATCCATTTTATTCCCATTTTTAAGGACCAAACATGGAGGGATTTTAAATTTTTTTTTCTATGGGAAATAGTTCTTGGAATATAGTTTCATTTACAACCAAAATCATGTCAATCCATCATCAATTAGAGATTTATATCTGAAATAGTAGTTGTTGAACCAAGCTAGAAATTATAAACAATGTTGTAATAGAAGTTGTTTCCTAGTCGATTTGGCATAGTAATTCAATGTACCTTTAAAAACTATTTCTAGTTAAAATAAATGTTTGAATATATTTTCTTCTCCCACTGAAATCATATCATTCTGACACTGTATGAAAGAGTTGTTCTTAACACATTAGTTGTTTGTTCAAACTAGAAATTGTAAAGTGTGAATATTGATGTTTCTAAAATGCAAAAATGGATTTTGAAAGTGTGAAGTATGAAATTGTAAATTTCATGCTTTGGAAACATTGATTTTGACCTATTTCAAAAGCGGTTTAGACTAAAATTAGTCCAAATTTAATGAAATGGTCATTAATTAGTTTCTCACCCAAGCTCAAAGGTGTACTCACTAACTTACAACTTGTCATTTTGAACTTATAAAGTAAATCCATTGTATACTTTCCTTTTGAAATAGGAATATCATCACTCATTGGGCTAACCTCTATCCCAAGGAAATAATCAAATAAACCCAAATATGTTATCTCAAAACCAATTACCATAATTTCTCTAAAATCATCCATCAACAAACTCATTTTTTAGTGTAAATCAAATCATCCATATATAAGTACAAAATCAACTATTCATTTTCTTTGTTGGACTTGACGTAGATCGTTGGCTCACTTACACTGCTAAAGCCTATGAAGGTATTAATCTATTCTACAATACCATGCCCTTGGATATTTCATAAGTCCATATAGAACCTTCTTCAGAATTCAGATATCATGTTCTTGACATGTGACTTCATAACCAAGTGGCTGCTCCAAAAAACATCTCCTCATCCAAAAATTCATTCAAAAACACTGATTTGATGCCTTACCTAAAACTATGTGCTTAAATTAAGATTCTAATGCTAAAATAGACCTATTAAAAAAGAGTAAAAGTTTCATTGTAATCTATTATACTTCGTTGTTGCGAGTCACCCTTTGCTATGAATATTTCCTTGTAACTTTCAACTATTCTTCTTGCCTTATTCTTCCTTTGTATATCCATTTGACACATATGGAATCATTTTTCACGAGGGATATAAAATATATACCATGTTTCATTTCTTTATATTGCATCAATTTGTACATCCATTTATACATTCATTTCTTCATGCCAAATTGTATCCTTACTACATCTTCATAAAAAATTGTTTCAATTTAAACTTGAGGAACTATAAAAAAAATTAATAATATCATTTTTATTGGTAGTCTTTTGAAATTTTCTTCTAGGCTCTTTAACTTTATCAAACTTTGAATTAGCACTATGCTTTCACCCAAACTTTATGAAGAAGTTATTGAAAGAAAAACTTGACTACTATCAAAACTTAAGAAATTGCTAAAAATTTGTGGAAAAAAGTGATATGCCATCTTGTTGACTCTGTTGCAAAATATATATATATATATATATATATATATATATATATATATATATATATATATAAAATTTTCATTCCATTTCCATAATATATCTTCATTAAAAATTGCATCACAAGTGAATATCACTTTATTTTGTTATTATATTACACAACTTATAACCTTTAATCTTTTCACTATAAAAAAACAAATTTCACTTTTGTCCTTAAGTTTTAGGATCTTCTCCTGGGAGACATGAAATTAAGAAATGCAAAAAAAAACACATTTAAGATGAAATACACTTTAATTTCTTCCAATCTAAGCCTCTTATGTCATCATGCTATGCTCATTCTTCATAGGATACCTATTCAATAAGTAAATTGAACTAGTGTTATATTTTTTTTTGTTCTTCCACCTTATATTGTTGCATGGCATAACTTGTATTCAAATTCTCACATATTCCATTCTCCTTTAAAAATATTGGATTTCATGGGAGGTAAATTATCGCCCTCTACTTGTATGCAAAACCTTAAAAGAAAAACTATTGCGTTTCTCTACAATAGTCTTAAACTAGAAATTTAAAGCTTATGAATTATCTTTAATAAAAATACCCATGTTTTTCCACTAAGTTATCAATAAAGAATAATTAAATTCCCATACTTTCCAACATAAGGTATTTTCAAGATCTTCCTATTAGAAAAGTTTCTTTATTGTTTTCCAAGAATAAAACCTTCACATACCTAATCCTTCTTCATTAGTAACTCATTTGATGAGGAGCATTCCCTCCCTTAAGCATTGAATCAAAGCAATGATGTTGTCAGACCACATAAACTTATGTGGTCTTTGAAGCATCCCTCGACCATTAATCATGCCCACTCCAAAGGATGGTTCTCATGCATTTCATAGAGGTGGGGCCTACAAGTGATGTCATTTTATTTTCCCTTTGAATTCCCTCTTCACCATTGGATAATCTCCCTCCCATCCAATGGTCCTCATATTTCCATGACATATTTTGTGATGATTGCATTTTTGTATCGGACCACCCAAGGTCAACCTTCATGTCATCATCCTTGATAAATTTAATTGGTGGATAAGTGGTTTTATTGAAGCATTGACTTCACTAATTTTGATAGGCAAGTAGGACACCACTTGGAATTTGTTGGAGGCTGAGCTTCATTTCTCTGGAAGAGAGGTTGTTGAATTTATGAGGGGAATTCTTAATTTAATACATAAAATTTTGGAGAGGGATTCATTCTCCCACGTGAAGAATAAGATATCAGAGAGAAAGAGAATGGGGAATTCACAGAGAATAATTAAAAATCGAGGAAGATAAGAATAATAGAAGAGATAAAGAGGATACATGAAAAAGAGATGGAGAAACAAAGTAAACTAGCATAAGAGTAGAAGAGACTTTGGTTATTTTTATCTCTTTTTTTATATATTTATCTCTGAATTTATGTAATCATGGCTAAGACTTAGACCAACAAGCATTTCATTTTTAATGTTCTGATGAAGCATATTTGTCCATGTAAGAATTACAACACATGAATCTCATTAAGGCATTATGTTTGTAAATTCCTAAAATCTACAATTTAATATAAGTGATGTTTGTGGAAATTTGGTTCCCTTCCATGCGTGATTGTTTATGTTAAAAAAAATTGTGTGCTTCCTTTTATTGTTGTGTGATTTGAGTTTTGTCTTGGCAGCCATGGTGGCTATTTTTAGTTGTATGCTAGTCCAAGGCTGCATTAGTTTGGTATTGGAGCAAGTTTGAGATCTACATGTGAGTTAAAGTTGAAATCCAACCAAGGAGAGTTTTCTAGGTAGAATTGGTCTAAAAGAAACACAATTCTGATAAAGATAATTTATTTGGTAGAACTATAATAGGGATAATTTCACAAAAGGGAAACAATATGACATGCACAAGGGGAGTAGGAATACCAACATCATGGGGAAGAGGGTGGCATATAGGAGTTGTGAATGAAATCACCCAGATGTTGAGAGCCATGTTAGATAGAAATGATGGCATGGAGATAACTCAAAGAAGAGGGTACACAATATATTTTCATGATGTGAGTGATGAGGAGTGAGAAGTAGAGGCTCCACATGAGGAAGTTTAAGCCCCATATGAAAGGATTATCAATGCATTGAAAAATTAGAGATATAGGACAAAGATGGAAACCCCTATCTATTCATCCCTACTGGAAGATGTTTGTTGGATGCAGACCTAGTCGAGAGAAAATACTATTTTTGGGAAGTGAATCATGAGAGGAGGAAATGACAGTTGGAAGGAAAATAAACACATGTAAAGGAAGCAGGTGAGGCGCACATGCAAGGAATGCCTAACGACGCTAGGGTTATGGTTTTTGTAATGTAATGTAATGGCTGATGAGCCAAGAATATAAATATGTAGACTTAGAGGAAGAAGAGGGGGACAAAGCAAGAGAGAGAGAGAAGATAGAGAGGGTGAGGGAAGAGGACGGATGGCAGAGAGTTGTAAGAACTGTACTACTCAGTAAGATGGTGAGCTAGGGAATCAATGAGCAACCTGATCCCGAGGGTTAGATCGCAGGCTGAGGAGCCTGGTGCGATCTAGTCAGCCTCACAGGGATTAAGGAGCATGTTGAAGAGAGTAAGGTCTAAGATTGTACACATGCGTGATGTGACATATTACTGAACCATAATAAAGAGCTTGAGAGCCAGATATTTGTGGATGTAGCCCAGGAGGGGGTGAACCACACTAACACCTATTTTATGTGAATGAATGTATGTGTCTTTACTTTTGTTAAATGGTGAATGCTAGATAAATGAATTAACTAGTTAGATCTGGCATTTCACATGCATGAGTCAAATGACTACTGTAATCAGATGTTAGACTGAATACATAAATATTACAAGATACAACCGTAGATCTTCACTCATTCCTAGGTTGCAAATTCCTGAGTATTGCAACCACCCATAGAGCTATCTCGGGTGAGACTGCACAACACACTCTGTGTGCTGCATTGCCTTCTGGTCTACTAGAGGGGTCGATAGTTTTAGAGGGATTTTGTTGGGAGCTTATATGAACCATGGTCAATATATGACAGTAAAGTAGGATCAGGATAACCGATAGAGAATTCTGAGTATAAGAGTAGAAAAAACCAACAAATGGTTCTGTTTCCGGTTGGTTGGAATAACATGGGATTGAGTATATGAGATTTGCAGAAGACACATCAAAAGAATGACAGACCAGACGACAAGACATTGAAATAATGAGAATCTAAAAGGGGATGTTGAGACCGTGGAATCCAATGAAGGCATAGATAGAGAGCTGGTTGAAAACAAAGGAGATGGAGTTTTCACAGAAAGAAAACAAAAATCCGAAGTTGACACCGCGCAAATATCTGGACAAGTACGTATTCAACGGCTTGCATGAAGTATTTTTCTGTGATTTCCCGCATATATTGCAGGAGTGGATAAAAAGGTTTAAAGATAACCATCCTATAAATCAGATCAAATAGCTAGAGTGCAATCCTGTAGAGATCATGCAGTTACAACGAGTTGATAATAAGTTTACACGTGCAGTAGATTTTTCGTTAGACAACATTGTTGTAGGATTTATCATAGAATTTGCAGTATATACAACAAAGTCTTATAGTGCGGCAGAACAAGAGTTCTTAAAAGGAACTTGAGGTAGGTATATCAGATCGTTATATACTTCTATTAAGATATTACTATATAACAAATTTGTAATGACCATGGCGTCCGACAACTAAACTTCCCTGCATGCATGGGGGAAACACTCACAAGAGAAGGAGAAATGGAAGGAGAAATGGATAAATGAAAGAAGGAGGAGGCCTTGGACCCAATCATGATGGACAAAGAACAGATTAAGCGGATCATGGCAACAACTGGAAGAACGTGCAGTGGAGTACCTTACCAATATAAGATGAACACTAAGAAGAGATCCGTAGCCACGAGGGAGGGTTTGACAAGTGTTGAAGAAGAGGTAGAGGATCTCCGGGATGTGGAGAATATTGAGGAAATACTATTCACAACATATGAGAGCAAGACGAGAGGTCCAAGAGTAGGAATAGAAGGCAACACTCCTATCCATATCAGTGTTAATGTGGAACCCATAAACCCATGTGCGACTAATACACCAAGAAGAAAACCACCATTTAGAAAACCGAATTTTGAGAGAAAGAAGACAACATGAAGTACATCTACACAAGGAACAACAACTGGGGGAGCCAATTAAGGAATAATTAGTCAAGTATCTACATCGCGCAGAGGTAGTAGTTCAACATCCAAGATGACAGGACATGATACCACCATCATATTACCAGAATTCAAAGGAGAGGCATCGAAGGACCCTGAGAAGCACTTGTTTATTTGTGAAAATATCTGGGAAGTGAAACATATCATTGACGAGGACACTAAAATTGCATAGTTAGCTATCACGCTAAGAGATCACGCACTGGATTGGTACATGAGTTTAGCTACAAAAAGTCCACCAGGGAAAACCAAAATGATTGGAGATATCAAGAAGTTATTAATAAATGAATTCCAGAAGCCTAGTTCAGAGGATCAATACATGAATGAGATGATAAAGATTAGAAAAAAACCAGGAGAATCTGTATGGGAGATTGACTAGAGATTCAAACGATTGAAGGGAAAGCTAAAGTATGTCATGACATATATGAGACATAGGCATCTCTTCATCAATTCACTGCTACCACACTTGAAATACCCTTTATGACAATAGAAGTTTCAGACACAGGTAGAGGCTCTATAGGAAACTCTACAACTGGAAGAGAACCAATATAAGAAGATAGATCTAGCCATATAGGAGCTGAAGGAGGATATGAAGAACTTAACATTCCATCTCAACTAGAACAACGGTAAAGACAAAAGAGAAGCTGTTTGGTGTACCACATGTAGGATAGAAGGATACCATAAGAATGCATGTCCCACATTTGCACAATACATGGCAACATGAATACCAAACCCGATGCCAACATGAGGACTATGGTGTGAGATATGTAAGAAATAGGGGCATGATCCATATCACTGCCCAATGATGCAGAAGTACCAGAAAATACCTAAGAGCTCATATTGCAACTTTTTCAAGTCGGCAGGCCATGATGAAAAAGATTGTAGGACCATGGACCTCATGAGGGAAAGAACCTTAGATTATTACAGGGTGCAGGAAGAAATAATGACCAGGCAAGCTGCACCACATTTTAACCAAGTACCAACCTTGTATAACATTGCACAAAAATAATATAACACTACGCAACCACAATACAATACGACAGGACCACACTATAATCCCGCGCAGTATAACCAAACACCCCAGTACAATGCAACACGAGTAGATCAAGATGGCTACAAAGGTGGAGGAAGAGGAAGAGGAGGATTTGGAAGAGGCAGAGGACCAGTGGTATGCCACAATTGTTAACAAAAAGGAAACTATGCAAGAGAATGTCCACTTCCACCTGTGACGTGTATGTATTGTCGCACATTAGATCATGCCATAGAAGAATTCCCTACTCTATTAGGGAAGATCGAGGAAAATATAAATCCGAATAATCAGAATGTTCAGTGGATTTCGGCAGAATCAAGGGATGAAGGAAAAAACATCAAAATAGTTATGCGTGGAGGAGCTAAGACTAGAAATGACGCAGTAAGACAAGATCCAGCACAACACCAATGAGTGAAGAATAACGTCGAACCAAAGAAGCAGTTTGATGTGCAAAAAGAAAATGAGATATTCAAGTAGGCCATGCAAGAATTCCTGAAGCCGGACATTGCATCAACATCAAATGCGCAATATAATAAGGAAGTACCAGCATATGAGATGCCTCCATCGCTGGATCACACAAGAAAAGCACAACCCCTAGGACAAGTAAGTACGATTGAAGGTTTTTTGCAATCCTGTGTTAAACTACTAAATGATCCATCATCTGTTAAAGTATTACAAAATATGCTAGAAAGATGTGGCATAGAGATAGAAGGAAATTTAGAACAAAAAATAGTTAATCATATGCATACAAGGAGGAGAATAAGTAGAGAATTCAGGCTAAACGCTAACATTGGAGATTTCAACATGGGAGATATTATACTGGATTTAGGATTTGAAGTAAATGTGTTACCCAAGAAGACATGGCAATGTATGGGAGAACCCACATTAGGTTATTCACCGGTTCAACTGAAACTAGCAAACTAACACAGAGTTCTACCAATTGGAAGACTAAAAGGGGTGACAATAGATCTAGATGGAGTGCGCACTAAAGCCGATTTCAAAGTAATAGAGATAGTGGATGGCACAACACCTTATCCAACATTGCTTGGTTTGGATTGGGAGTTTGACAATCATGCCATAATAAACTTAAAGACGAGGAATATGACATTTGAGTCAGGAGAATAAAGAGTCATTGTGCCATTGGACTCATCAGAAGGGGAAATGTTTGTAGAACCTACTTGCTTAGACCTGGAGGAAATTAACCAGTTGTACAAAACAACCGCGTGAGAAGAAGATTATGTGAACCCAATTGCAGATGGGGTACTTAGTTGGAGAAGCATCACCTCATGCACGTTAGACTCAGATATGGGAATAGAGAATTGGCAGCAGAGGTTACACAAAGTCTCCAAAATAAGATGCACAAGAATAGATCATACAACAAGATGGGTAGGTATGAAGATAAGGGAACCTCCCAACTTCCATGGGGTGAATGACTTAGAATCATTCTTAACATGATACAAAGATGAAGTGTTAGAAAATTATAGGCTCTTATCCCTAGATAGAGTACTCAAGGAAACACCTGCTAGATGGTGGGGTGCGCACAAAGAAATAGTCAAGGATTGGTACCAATGTAAGCGGTTACTACGCATCAGGTTTGGTGTAGAACAAGGAACCAACCAACTGCAGAAATATGACGAACAGGGGGCACCAACAGAACACTTGGAGAAGTGCAGAATGCTATGAAGGATGACATCACCATAGGAATGGCCTCATCATTTTGTTCACACATTAGAAGGGATTCCAACAAACTGGTATACAAACCAGGAATTGCGTAGAGGAACTACAAACTGGACAGTATTACAACAAAAATTTACAATCACTTTCTCATTTGAGAATGAGAACCCCAACATAGACTCAACACTTAAAAAAATAAGAGGGGTGATATTCATTAAAGAACCTGACGTTGAACTCATGAAAGAAGAACAACACTAGAACAAACAGATAGTAAAATAACTACTGTCATGCTACCATGTGCAGCAAGAAGCACCAGATGAAGATGACCCATGAAACATTCAAATTGTGGAAGTTGAAGTTGAAAGAGAAGTGGAAGTTCCACCTATGGAATCAGAAGTATTTGTTGTGTTGATCAAGTTGAAGAAAGTCAACATTAGGACAATTGAGAATCCCAAAATGGCCAACATTGGAGACTACTGGGATGAGCAAACAATGGAAATCATAACATAGTTACTGTGTGAATACAACGACCCATTCCCAACAACATTCACAGAAATGAAAGGCATAGCAAGAGAGCTAGGGGAAATGAATATACCTCTCATATCTGAGGCAAGACCGATCAGACAAAGACCATATAGACTAAACCCTATATATAAGCAAAAAGTCATCCAAAATTGATAGGATGTTGGAGGCTGGAATCATAGAACCTAGAATCTGAATGGGTAAGCCCTATGGTAGTTAAGGAGAAAAAGAAGGGAGGGATAAGGATATGTGTCGACCTGAGGAAGTTGAATGATGCATGCCTACATGACCCGTTCCCTACTCCTTTCACATATGAGGTGTTGGAGAACGTAGGAGGACATGAAGCTTATTCATTCACTAACAGATTCTCAGGCTACCATCAGATCAAGATAGCTCTAGAAGATAGGTACAAGACCAATTTTTCCACAGAATGGGGATCCTACCAATACACAGTCATGCCGTTTGGACTGAAGAATGCACCAACAATATTTTCCAGAGTAGTCATAGTTGCATTCAAATAATTCATCCACTAGTTTCTAGAGGTATATCTGGATGATTGGACAATCTATAGTCTGTTGAAAGACCATGTAGAGGTGTTGAGGTTGATGTTATAAATATGCAGGCAATGTCATATATCATTAAACATCAAGAAGTGCATTTTTGGAACACCCTTTGGGATAATATTGGGCCATATAGTATGTAAACAAGGCTTGTTGGTGGATCCTGCCAAGATTGCAGTAATTGTTAATCTACCACCACCATAATCAGTACAACATTTAAGAGAAACATTGGGACACACATGATACTACATGAAATTTATAAAAGGATATGTGCAGATCACTGTGCCAATGGATAAATTGTTGAGAAAAGACATCAAGTTTAAGTGGAATGAGGATTGTCAGTGAGGATTGGACACTTTGAAAGAGAAGATGATAACCGCACCAATACTAGTATTCCCAGATTGGGAAAAGACATTGTTGAATCATGTTTTCATTGATTCCAAAGGTTTAATTAATTGATGTCAAAGGATTGATGTCAAGTGATTGATTGATGCCAAAGGATGATTGGTTTGATTGATGCCAAAGGATGATTGATTGATTGATGTCAAGGAATTGGTTGATGCCAAAGGATGATTGAATGATGTCAAAGGTCAAAGGTTTGATGTATACATGTCTTATCATAGTATATTGATGAAGATGGATCAACGAGTTGTCATTGATACATGATGCATAGATGAATATGGATCAATGACTTGTCATTGATACATGATGATGAAGATGGATCGATTGGTATATGATGCAAAGATGAATCATTATTGTCTTATCATGGTTAATAAGGTGTACAAAAGAATGAACTCCAAAGTGGCCCCCTTATGGTGAAAGCCCTCACGGGAAGACACTTTGTGGTTGAGTTGTCCTTGAAGTATGGTTGGAGAACCCATGCTTATATGTGGAATAATGAGATGAAGATTACTGAAGTTTTTAGTGAAACTATCCTAGATGGATAGTGCTTGTCATGCCATTTCAGGTGGTATGTGGAATGTCACATAACTCATGGTTTGAGAGTTATTCCATTACGAAGATGAAGGACCCTCATATGTTGGCTTGAAGCCCCAAAAGGTCAAAGAATTCAAAGAGCTTGCAAAGAAGAAATTATTATTTAAATGGTAAAGAAAAGTGACAAAGTCAAGGAGGAATATTTAAATAATAAAGAAATGGATAACTTCTATTTATGGAAATTGGTTAACCCTAAAATGAGGAAAATAGGTTAAGTGACCTAGAAATGGGTTAAGTAACCTAGAAATGGGTTAAGTGACCTAGAAGTGGGTTAAGTGACCTAGAATATGCTTCTAAGGAAGCTACTTGGAGAGTATAAATAAGAGGCAGGGGTCTCTTGTGTAAGCGAATACTTTGTGTATCTCTTATGCATCTCTTGAGCATGTATTGAAGATATATTCTAAGAGAGATAGAGTAAGGAGGATCTCATGGATGCATCAAAGTTTCAGCAAGTCTGAGATCATGATGACAAAAGTCTCGAAAGTTCAGAAACCATAGTTTCTGAGGTATACGCAGGCTGCAGTGAGCCAGGGCGCATACATATGCAGACTGAATGAGGACATGGCGCTTATAGTTGATGAAGTCATGGATACTTGTGGTTGAGATGATGACAGGCTCTTGAATACTGAAGGAGGTTCCATATCTGCACTCTATGGGCTCATATCTGCCCTAGAAACTCTGGTATGGTTACATTGTTATCTTGATGGATACTCTTGCTTGTTGTGTGGTGAATACTTAAGGCATTCTTGATATGGATATTGTGATTTGGTTTGTGTTGGTTGATGGAGTGAGAAACACTCTTATGGTTCAGTTCTGATATGATTTCTATATTATACTGGTTTCTCATACATGATGAGTAGCATTCATATTGTGTGGTTGAAAGGCATGAGTAATTTGTTGGAGAGCTTGGATGTGTTGTGATTGGTTATGGGTCAGATGGGACAGTGAAAGACATAAGAGAATGTAATTGAAGGTTGCAGAGGATCCAAGTTCATCTTGAAGAGAAAACCCTAGTTGCTCAGAAGTGATATGCAAGTTGTAGTATAGACTGGCCGCGTACATACGCGAGTTGTACTACTGGTAGGGCGCATACATATGCGTGCTGCAGTACCGATAGGTCATGTACCTGTTGACATATTGATATCTGTTGAGGATTTTTGCCTCATCTTAGTTGGTGTTGAGGGTGTAAGCTAAGTCTTGCATTATAGAGATGGTGCTCTTGTAGAGTTGTACTCTATTCAGTTGTTGCTGATAACCCAAGGATTGTAGTCCGTAATAAAAAGAAAATTGTACATACATATTGTGTTCCTTGTGGTGATGATTTGTTGATGATATATTGCTGATATATGTTGATGATATATGTTCACATTTCACTGATTATAAATGACAACAATAAGTAATGAGTAAATGGTGATTCCTAACTTATGATTTTTGTGAAGAGGAAGTTTTGGAAAAATATCCCTACACTGTTCACCCCCCCTCTTAGTGTAGTTGGTGTGTCCAACAGACATTCCATGTGCATGTAGATGCATCATCCATAGCACTTGGAGCTATTCTAGTACAACCATGAGTAGGAGAATTAGACCATCCTATAGCATTTGCTAGCAAAAAACTGTCAGAATCAGAGCAAAATTACAATACCACAGAGAGAGAAGGCTTAGCTATGGTCTATGCACTTCATAATTTCATACATTACTTATTAGGAAAAAAATTCAAGATGTTTACAGACCATTCAACTCTCAAATACCTCTTCAACAAGCCAGTGTTGGGGGGGGAGAATTTGTAGATGGTTATTGTTGTTCTAGGAATTTGACTTTGAAGTGATAGTCAAACTAGGGAAGTTGAATGTAGGACCCGATCACCTGTCGAGGATCACTAATGGAGAGGAACCTACGAATATCGAAGAAAACTTTCCCGATGCGCAGTTATTTTTGGTCAAAGTAGCTGATGAATATTTCACATAAATCATTCAATACTTGATTACAAGGACTGCTCCAAAAGAATTCAACATTGCACAGAAGAAAAATTTGGTAGTTAGAGCTATCGACTATCAATTGATTGTAGGAAACTTGTACAATATGGGTGCATACATCATCTTGAGAAGATGTGTACTAGAACATGAAAGACCTAGGATGGCAGGAGGACATTATGTAGGAAAAGCTACCATGCAGAAGGTATTGCGCACGAGACTATGGTGGCCGATTGTTCACAGAGACTCAAAGGACTACTACTAGAGATGTGATGTATGTTAGAGAGTTGGTAAACTGAATAGACAGAATGAGATGCCCCTGAGACAACAAGTAACCTTGCATGTATTTGACAAATGGGAAATAGATTTTGTGGGACCAATTAACCCACCAAAAAAAAAGGTCAGGAGCGAGGTATATCATTACCGCAACAAAGTACTTAACAAGATGGGCAGAAGCAACATCAATAAAATATTGCAATGCATAGACAACATCACACTTCTTGTTTGAGCAAGTGATCACTATATTTGGATGCCCAAGGATTTTGATGAGTGACTAAGGCACTCACTTCATTAACAACACTATTAAGGCGATGAATGAGGAGTTTGAATTTTATCATCAAAAGAGTACACCATATCATCCTTAAGAAAATGGAACAGTGGAAGAATTTAATAATATCCTCGAAAATGCACTGACAAATATCTTCAATGTTAATAGGAATGATTAGGACTTGAAGATACCAGTAGTACTGTGGGCATACATGAACACATACAAAACATTGATAGGGAAAACACCATTCAGACAGATTTATGGAAAATAAGCAATGGTTCCATTAGAGTTTTTGGTACTGAGTCTCCGTGTAGCAACAATTACAAACATGATAGAGCGAGGCACAATACAAGAAAGGCTAAGTCAACTGATGATCATGGAAGAAGATAGGATTCTAGCAATGTTTCATCAAGAAGTACATAAAGCAAGGGACAAATCTTGGCATGATAGACATATCAAGAGGAAAAAATTCAAGGAAGGAGACCTAGTATTGGTGTACGACAATAAATCTCTTCAACACCTAGGAAAACTCAGAATGCATTGGTTGGGACCATATGAAGTAAATACTGTCACAGATGGGGGAGATGTATAGTTGAAGGATTTGGGAGGAACATAACTCAGAGGAATGATCAATGGGAGTCAGTTGAAGCTGTATAGGGATAGTCGACCTCCTAACACTTAGGAAAAAAACAAAAAAACAAAGGGCTGCACACAAAAACAGAGGGGTTACTGTGCCAAACATCAAAAGAAAACAACTAATGAAAGGATATGTAGTGCGCTAAAAATAAAACATCCACGTGCACCAGAAAAACAACATAATGTGCACTCGAAAATTATAGCACATCAGAGAAAGGACCAACGGTCAGAAAAAAGGTGGGAATTGCGAAAATGGAGGGTATGACAAACATGCGCCAACTGACGACGTCTATCAAAATTGAATGTCAAGAATGATTGATGGGACGTCGCATTAATCACACCAACTGGAGACATCAAGGGAATTCAATGGCTGGTACGCAGGAAATGCTATTTCATTCAAAACGTAGCTTGGGTAACTTCTCCGAGAAGTTTCACATGATTCCTATATAAGGTAACCACGCGGGAATCATAAGGGTTATTGTGAAATTGAGAAAAGCATAAAGAGACATAGTATACAGATTAGAGAGCGAGTTTGCAGGGATTACAAAATGAACTATGCTTAACGAAGACCATTTTTACCACCATGGCACCACCCAAGCTAGGAGCGATGAGCTAGGCCTACATACGACCTCAAAGCAACCTTAGTGAACCTAAAAAACCACAGGGAAGCGGACATGAACCACCACGAACTAATGAATTCGTCAACTTGGATGAAATCCCTTCGCCCAATATGGAACCAGTGAGCCCCACACTAGTGGTGGAGGAAACCCAACAAACAACAAAAATGGGTATGGATATTGATATACCGGAAGTGGGATAGAGCCAACAGGCCAAGGAAATAGGAAATTCTTCGCACCCTGAAAACCCTGAAGAATCCTCGAGGGTTAATGGGATGGTCCCAAACCAAACAGAAGCAACCGCGCCAGAAAGGTCACACACAACAATGCTGAAACAACAACAGGAGGGCATAGTAGAAGATATCACCAATCGAGAAGAGGCGTATATAGAAGAAAGAACAATGGAGGATGAAACCTCGAATCAACCACAACAATGGAAGGGAAAGAAACGAGTAGCAATATCACCACGAAGGCATGCTGGAACAACCATAGTCTTACTGTGCATTACAGAAGGGGTGTGTATCACGGCTAACCTGTTAGGCTGCATGGAAAAACTATAGTACTTGGATCACGATGTGACCGACATGGACAAGTTTCCTGAGTTTTCAAAGCAAGTTTATTGGGACAGCGTGGGTATAGGACCCTTTGGTGAGCCAATTGTCCAATCAAAACAGTGGGCATTCGGACTTGCCAACACCGAGATTCTAAGCTTGTTGGATATCCCACACTTTGGAAGGGGCTGCGACGTAAACAAATTCATCAAGCAGCTGATGGTAGTTACCCATAGAGGATACCTATGGGTGGAGGAGCCTATATTGATAGACATAGAGCTCATTGCATTTATTACAGGTCTGCCATCTTGGGGGGAGAGCCCCGCATAGTTCCTCAATTACAAAACAAAGGAGAAGGCACTAGTCGAGGAAATGAAGAAGATGCATGGCACAAAAAGAGGGTCATGCAAAATCATCATTAAGTGCATCAGTGATGCAATAACAAGGATGGCCACCAAACTCATGGCGTGCAAGTTTATCAGGAAGTGCCGCAAGGAGAAAGTCCCTGTCGGGGTCGTCGCAGCTATAGCACCGTGTGTGGAGGGCACTATACTTAGCTAGGACTAGTACTTGTTGAATCTGTTCCTTGAGGACTGCAAAAATGCACATGACTTGGGGAAAAAGTTCCACTACTCTTGGCTACTCATCATGATTGCGTTGTTCGTATGGAGGGAGACAAAATATACATACTTTTATGAGCGATCCACTCATTGTCGCGCAATGCGATACCTATCATTGGGGAGCAATTCAGACCCCAAGAACAAAAGTGCAAATGCAGGCATGTTCATAGGGTATTACAACGACCTACAGGAAATCATTTCCAACACTTTGCGGATTACGCCAGAAGTGGTAGTGCAATATCAGGGCATATCCAAATTTAAAGAGACTAGGCATGCGGTATGGATCCAAGCACAAAAGGATTCTGAGAAGGAATGGATATAACTGTGATACTGTGTTAAGAAAGAGAACATAGAGATGGCCATCAAGGATTGACAAGATGACTGGAGAGTTCCAGTTATGAATCAAGAAAAGTCCACGGATAAGGAGGATGATGCAGAGAAAGAACAAACACATGCAGGAGACAAAATGATGCCCAAGAAGCCAAAGCCAGGTCAGAAGCTGACGCAACAGAAGAAAGGGGGTGCGCCAAAGAAAGGTACCCAAGTGGGAAAGAAGGAAAACACCCAAGCGCCGTAGGAACATGAAAAAGAGACTGAGACAACACAGGTGACCACATCAAGTGATACCCAATAGGAACAAGGCCAAACCAAGAGGCCGATCATACACACTAGGGGTGCATGCAAGAAGGCTAAGGCACACAAAACACCACCAGAATATACAATCACTGAGGACGATGCGGGACTCGCGGACGAAAACATCCATGACCTAGCAGTTGAGGACTTTGAAGATGCCCAACACCAACGAGACTAGATCCAGGACAAAATAGACGACATGAGGCAACTCCTATAGTAGATCAGAGAAATGTAGAGGGAGAGAAAAGAAATAGAGTTAGTCCCTGCAACATCACAAGCATGAGCCAAGTCCATGCCCAATGAGCATGATATGATCTAGGTGATAGCCAATGCGAGCTCGACTTTTAACGTTACACCCATCATGTTGCACATGGATGAGATTATGGGCCAGACACCCTTGAAATATTTGGCACAAATACAATTGGTAATGGGGTAGATATCAACCAAGGCATTATATAAACTGCAAGTCATCATCGTGCAGGAGGTACAGTTGCACGCACGTACAAATGCATCAGAACTACAACACACAAAGGACAACCGAGAAGAGTTGGAGTTGGTGCTTGAGTAGATCAAGATCGAGACCAAAGACAAGAAAAATTACGTGGATAGGCTCGAGCAGGGATTGGTTGTAGCCTATGAGAGAATTCCAAAGAGCATGCAAATGACAGATCCTACGACGACGCAAAAAAATGATCAGATTGTGCAAACAATCGATCAATACATGCTTGAGATCGAGAACCTAAAAAAAAAACTCATCCCTACCACTCCCCTGGAGTTGAAGGAGCAAAGGAAGTAGGAAGCAACAGGGCAGATGGAGGAAATGGAACGACAATTTAGCGCAACTGTCGACTTGTTCGATAAAACAACACAACTATGGACAAAGCTGGAGGATGATCAACATGTCCAACAGTGGGACCAGGAAGAGGAAAATATAATCACATCTATCCAGGACCCCAAGCAGAGGAAAAATATGGTGAATATCACTGAGCGCCTCAAAGGAGTACATGATATGAAGAAGCTACAAGCAGAACTCATAGCCATGCAGACACAAAAGAAGGATCGACAAGATCAAATGGAACCTCTCCAAGAGCTAGCAACAAAGGTCATTACACAGGCACAAGAGGCAAAGACAAACATGGCACAAATTTAGGTAGAATACGCAGAGATGATCAACGAGGAGATTACAATGAAAGTGTTATATGTGCTCAGAGAAAATACCACGCGAGATCAAACACAAGCAAGGGAACTCACAAAGAAGTTCCAGACTCTCGCAGGAGCTGTTGAAGAAGCGCAAAAATTTAGGTGGCTCATGACGAGCCACATGTCAGTGTTGGGGGACTTTTGGATGCAGACCTAGTTGGGAGAAAAGGTTATTTTTGGGAAGAGAAGCATGAGAGGAGGAAAGGATAGCTAGAATTAAAAGCAACACGTGTAAATGAAGCAAGTGAGGCATGCATGCAAGGAAGACCTACCAATGCTAGGGTTAGGGTTTTTGTAATGTAATGTAATGGATGATGAGCCAAGAATATAAAAGGTAGTACTTAGAGGAAGAAGAGGAGGACAAAGCAAGAGAGAGAGGATAGAGAGGGATAGAGCAGAGGATGGATGGCAGAGAGTTGTAAGAACTATACTACTAAGTAAGATAAGCTAGGGAATCAGTGGGCGACCCAATCCTGAGGGTTAGATTGCAGGCTAAGGAGTCTGGTGTGATCTATTCAACCTCACAGGGATCAAGGATCCTATTGAAGAGAGTAAGGTCTAATATTGTACACACGTGTGACGTGACATATTATTAAACCATAATAAAGAGGTTGAGAGCTAGATATTTGTGGACATAGCCCAGGAGGGGGTGAACCATGGTAACACATGTGCTATGTGAATGAATGTATGGGTATTTATTTCTATTAAATGGTGAATGCTAGATAAATGAATTAACTAGTTAGATTTGGTATTTCACATGCATGAATCAAATGACTGCTACAATCATATGCTAGACTGAATAAATAAATATTACAAGATACAACTACAGATCTCCACTAATTCCTAGGTTTCAAACACCTGAGTATTGCAACCACCCATAGAGATATCTCGGGTGAGACTGCATAGTGCACCCTGTGTGTTGCGTTGCCTTCTAGTCTAAAAGAGGGGACGATAATTTTAGAGGGATTTTGTTGGGAGCTTATTGATCCAGGGGATCAAATTTTGCTCAAAATTCAAAGTGATTGGAATCGCTTCAAATCGAATGGGAGTGTAGGCCTCATCATCACGAACCCAATGCAACTCGTTTGGGTTCAAACGGACATCGGAAGAGAGAGATATCGCGTTCTGTTCAAAACAACAAACAAGCAAAAAAAAAAATGTGCTGACTGTACAGTCCGTACGGATGCTGATGTGGCAGATCGTACGACACGTGGAAGGGCCATACGACACGTGGCAGGAAATCATGTGGACAGTTGGTGTATGACATGGCTTGTTTGCGGTGAATGGGATGACGACACGTGGCATTGTCATGGCAAATGGTTTGGTGCCACGTGGCCCAGACATGGGCTACCACGTGGCATCCTGTAATTGGTTCGGTTGTTTAAAAGTTATGGAGTCCACCAGACTCGACCCTGCGAACTCCACCCGCATGAAAAGCTTTGGAAAAGACCACCAACCAACGTGCCACCATAGTGTTTCTTAACACTATATGGTGTGACATATATTTAAGTTTGAATATTGTTAAATTTGGCGTAGGGGTCGGGTTGGGGCTTAGCCCCAGCCCGCGGTTATGTTGTTAATTCATATGGCCACCGGTTTAAACATTGCACGTGCACATTTCAAACATTTAGCCCCGGTCGTATGTATATACCATAGGACCTCCAACGCATGCCTCCAACCATTGCCTTTTGGTTTTTAACATAGCCCATTTTAAATATACACGCAGTCATATGGTGGTGCATGTGCCCTCGGCCTTGGAAGTTAGGGGTTAAGGCGCGTAACCATTCTACAGTTCACACCAGTTGTGCGGTTGTGCCCGGTGCTGGGTTTTTCCACATATATGCACGTAGGGGCTAGGTTGAAGAGACAAAGGGTGCATTTTGGCGATCCAGAGACAACAAGTTTGAAGGGGAACTTCCAGGAAGCCTATCTTCTTCAATTTTTGGCCAATTGAGGTGACGAAAAAGCCTAGCTAGGGGTTTTTGGACGTTCTGAAGCCATTGAAGCCATCTATTTGGAATTTTGAGTATT
>ML781690.1:592987-611926 GCA_009831015.1 Picea engelmannii | reverse complement strand
AATGAGTAATTTCTATAAAAGTTGTGTTGCAAAATTGATCCATTTTCATTTTAACACATGAATTAAATCTTGCAAATATTTTCAAGAATACAAGTCTTCTTCATTTTTAGATCAAGTTGGTATCAGAGCATAGGTTTTTGAAGTCTTGATTATTTGCAAGTGTTTTGTTTTCTGATGCTCACAAGGTTGAAAATTATATCCATATGGAATGACACTATCCTATATCCCTTCACTACATGCTTAGTCCCCATACCAAGTTCCACATACACATCTAAGTCTGACTCTTTGAAGCTCTTGGACAAATCTCATGCTTCTGCCATATGACATGTGGCTCCACTATATATTATCCATGCACTAGTTGATATGGTACCCAAGGATGTTTGGGAAACAAGTAAGAACTATTTCTGTTCAAAATTGTTTGAAATCTTATTTACTTGAGCCTTTGCCTACGCAACTACCTCTGGTTGCATCCTCTTTCCACCCTTCTTCATGTTTGAACATTGGCCTACATAATGCTAAAAATTGTGACATGCATAACACTTGAATTTTCTCATGTCCTTTTTTCCATATTGAGAGGTAGACTCTCCACTGGAAATATTCTTGAACTTGCCCTTATTTTCCTGGATGGAAAGATAAATTTTCTCATCATCATTCTTGTACCGACCTCCATTCATATCTTCATATCAAAGTTCTTCCTGAATGAAGTCATCCCACAACCTTGACCAATCATGGAGCTTCTCATGTGCCACAATATCTTTGATGGAGATGTCCACTCCTTCGGGAATCCTTTGAGTGTCATCCTAACCAACTCTGAATCATCCACTGTCTCCCCTATTTTAATCATTTCATCTCGAACCTGTTGGATCCGGGTGAGATAAGTTTTCACAGTGTTTGATCTTGTCATTTTTGTATCTCTAAGCTTCTCTCTCAACACCATTTTGCGACTATCATTCTTACTTTGAAATAAACTCTTCAAAGTCTTCCACATGTCCCTAGCAGTTGTATTTCTAGATAAATGAGAATCAAATGATCCTTCACTCCATCTCGAATAATGCGTCTGGCTTTCACATCCTTTAACTTATGGATGACTAGTTTTGGATCTGCTGGTGGGGCCATAATGGAGTTGGAAAACTCCTAAATGTCTTTCTTCTGTAACACCAACATAATACTCTCCTTCCAAGGAATATAGTTGGAAACCCCATCCAACCTATCCTCAAATTACAAGCTAGACACAACCATCTCTACAACCTGCTGAAAAACAAAAAATTTGCTTCCCATACCTACTGCTTGATCCTGATCGAGGCTTCCCAGATCTTCCTGCTTCCCAAGGTTGCCTGCATTTTCCCATTGCCTATATTTCTTCCTGCTGCACGGGGCTTCCCGTTGCTCGACATGCTTGCCCATTTCCCGGGATTCTCCCTGGTCCTGCATCCCTTGTTGGTAGCTATTGTCCCTATAGCTTGTTCCATCCATTTGCGTCTAGAGGCTTTCTCCCTACATCCAACCGACGATTGACTACTCCGAACATCAACAAAAATGTCCACGTAGATTTCCTTGCTTGGCCGATGACTTACTCCTAGCTATTTTCCCTCTCCATGAATGAATTCTCCTTAATATCTATCCTATTCTCCCAACATGATATTTCTATCAACTATGGCTCACTCTCCATGCATATCTTACCCGATTAGATCTTTTTTGCTACTGGCCGCTACAACTCCCATGTGCCTTGGTCTGTCCCACATTGGCGGCTTCTGCACTACACGACGATTGCTCAACAACCCGAACACCACTTCCTGCCACTCACCCATGCAATATCCCTGCAATCTGTAGCATTCGAACACCACTTAAGCCACTACATGACTGCATATCCAACCCGATCTTCAGTGGCTACAAATAATCTACACACTTTAGCTTGATTTGTAGATTTTTGCTGTAGCCTGTGCGACCAATTTTTCATTCATCGGATCTGTCACTGCAATAGTCAATGGCTAATACATACATTGTATGACCTGTATGATAAATGTTTGACTATGGTACCTTCTCTCTCTCTCTCTCTCTTTAATTTAACCCTGTAACTGAGCCTGCAATAAAAATGTTCCTGCAGACAAAGCAAATTTTTTTCTTGCTGCTAATATTGATCTCTATGTTCCTGGTTTCCTTCAGAACTGTAGCTCTGATACCATGTTAATTTATCTCAACCCAACACTCGACTAATAATCACGAATAAAATCACTTTATTAATTAAAAGCACAACTAGGTCATTAACTAAATAAATTAGTGGAAGCATAAAACTGAAACCATACAAATTGCACAAGATATCTCGGTAAACACCCTTGGAAAAATCCCCGAAGGAAAACCAGATCCGAGTTTATTTTACTAGATAAAATCTTGGGCTCCCATCTTGGGATAATGGCCCATCAGAGGAATACAATGCAACAAATAACCTAGCCTACCTGACTGTTATCTCCCTTGTTTCCCCTTTGATAATTTCTTCATCCCTTCCCACTCAAACTTGGATGAAATGTTCTTCACACAACTATAGACATCTCCTCAATTTGTGTGTCTCATCCTCTCACCTAGGCCTCCTTTTATTATGTTGAGTTAACCTTAAATCCAAAATCCTATATCATCTCCAAACTAATCAAAGGCTGAGATTAGATTTCATCTTCACTTTAGATATAATGACTCGGATTTAATCAACCCACTTAAGTTACTAATGCCAAAAACTTAGGAATTTAACTTAATTAAACTCACATTAATTAAAAGGTCATTCACTTTAATAATCACTCATAAAGTGAAACTCCTAAGATTCTGAGAATGAACGGCTTCCACATTCCAAGAGTATAAAACACACATAGGTAACATTTCAAAAGAGATTCCAATAGTATAAAACACACATAGATAATACACTACACATATAGATAACATTGATGCTCCAACACTAAACATAAAATTTACTTTTTCTAGTATTTTTAAAGTTACTATATTCTATTATAAAACTTGGAAGAAGGCTAAAACAATGTAAGATTTTGAAATTTTGGTTTGGTATAATAAGATAATTAAAAGTTAATTAAAATTATAATTTTGAATTGTTGAAAATAATGAAAACCCTCCAATACTCATATTGCAAATATATTTTTACGGTGGATATCAATCCAAAATGATCTTATCTTTCTTCAATCTAAGTTTCGAAGATTGCTATAATTAGCGTCAACGTTTTTTAGTAGTTTTGTCACTTAAGTTTTCTCAAGTATAATGATGTATAGAAAAATGGCAAAAATTCTATACTTCTTCTAAACTGATTTTGAATATTGAAGTGTTAAAATTTTTTAACTTGAGCATACTAGGAGTTTTAGTTTTAAACAAAAATTCTGGAAACTGGTTTGGAATACCGACATACCAACAATTCTAGTTTTAAACAAAATTTCTGGAAACCATCCTACATGCCAATAAGTATGACAACCATGTTGAACGATGCCATCGAATTTCCCAACATGGAATGTGGGTGTTTTTTCAGATCCTAACATTTAGCCTTCAATTGAGACAAATCAACTAAACATAGATGTTTGGTTAGAGGCACATTTATTGTATCTCACTGTTGTAATCCATATAGGCTGATAGATGAGCAGGGTTGAGGGGTTGGAAATATATACATGTTGGTTGTTGTAATTCTCCCTTGAACACAATAAACCAAATTTCATTTCCCCGTGGATGTTTCCCTTGTGAAGGGTTTTACCACATAAATCTAGTGTTCATTCTTGTTTGATTGCATTTGTTTGTATGTAGTTTAATTGTTGCTAATTAAATCTATGTTTTTTTTTATCTTCCGATGTAGAACAAGTGGTATAATAGCATGTGGATCAGGTCCAATAGGTGAAGCATGTGAGCCAAGTCAAATTGTTTACAAATCTTTGTGAGTGCAAGAACCTTTGGACGTGTTTTGGCAGGTGATTGTAGGTGGATATGAGTACTAAGGATCCCAAATGTTTTTACAATATGAGATAATTGATCCAATACTATTTAGTACATTGACGCTCCCTAGATAGTGTTAGGGGCACACCAACACTCTAACACTTAAGAAACACAACTTTTCCTCTATCTGGCGTGCCCAATTCAAGTGGACAGGAGTGCTAGTAAATGGGTTCCCCCCTTCCATTGAGGTAGAGTTCCATTCACAAACCTGACGGTAGCTTGGCATGCCTAGAGGAGTGTCAGTCTCAAGGTTGGCACCTCTTGTGAATCTTAAGGCAACACCATCCTCTTAAAGCAGAGAGAGGTAAATTTGTTGGGCTGGTGAGTGTGAGGGAAAGGTGAATTTTTGGCTGGTGAGTGGTTGAGGGCTTGACCCTATGGCTAAGGTTCAAATTTAGAAATTTGAAGTTGATAAATTTAATGGAAAAAACCAAATTTGAGCTATGGAAGCTCATGATGAAGGATTTTCTTGTGCAACAGGGTTTGCAAAAAGCATTGGTAGGAAGATCAAGGAAACCGACATCCATGAAAAATGATGAATGGGACGATTTGGATGCAACAACACTGAGTATTATACGTCTATTCCTTACAGATGATGTTTTTTTTTAATATAGTAGGAGAGGAAACAACAATAGGTCTGTGGACCAGATTGGAAGGACTTTATATGAAAAATTCATTGACTAATATAATCTATTTGAAGAGGCATATTTATGGTTTGCGAATGAAAGAAGGTACCAAAGTCGTTGACCATTTAAGTACCTTTAATACCCTTATAGTTAAATTTGATAGTATGGAATTAAAAATCGAAGATGAAGACAAGGAAGTGACACTATTGTGTTCATTAGCTAAGTCTTGGGATCATTTAGTTACCTTTATAAGATTTATTTCAACATATGTTCTTGATTATGACACTGTTGTGGGATATTTATTGGCTGAGGAGATGAGGAGAAAATCCAGTCAAGAAACCTCAATTTCTGAGGCAATGGTGGTCAGAGGGCGATCCAAAGATAAAGAGAAGAATCATAGATGTTCTTTCATATCTAAGTCAAGAAGGAGGAAAAGTAAACTTAAGTGCTGGTACTGTGGAAAATCCGAACATCTGAAGAAGGATGCATGGAAATGACAACAAGCCTCCAAAGAAGACTCTACAAAAGAAGTAAAGTAAGAAAATGCAACATAAACAAGTTCAAATTCTGGTTCAGGTATGACTGATGAGGTTCTGTCTATTTCTAATGATTCACATCATGATCAACATTGGTTGTCAGACTCTTTAGCATTAAATCATACGTGTTTACATAACAATGGTTTTCCACATGTTAACCTATAGATGATGGAGTTGTTTTCATGTGAAATGACATTTCTTGTAATATTGTTGGGATTGGTTGCGTCAGAATTAAAATGTATGATGGTTCTATAAGAACATTAATAGATGTGAGGCACGTACCTGAACTTATAAAGAACCTGATATCTTTGGTATTCCTAGATTCTACTAGATACAAGTATACAATTCAAGGTGGAGTGATGAAAGTGTTCAAAGGCATCTTACAGGTCATGAAGGAAAACAAGATCGGGAACCTTTATCATCTTGAAGGAAGAGCTGAGTCAGATCAAGAAACAACAACACTATCTTAAAATTAAAGTGATTCCACTCGTTTATGGAATCGACGTTTGGGTCATATGAGTGAGAAAGGAATTAAGGTACTTGTAGATCGTAAGTTACTTCCAAGTATGAAGTCTATGAATTAAAATTTTTGTAAACATTGTATCTATGGTAAATAGAGTAGGAAGAAGTTTAAAACATGAAGACATAGTAGCAAAGGTGTCCTTGATTACATTCAGTCAGATGTTTGGGGACCATCCCCTATAGTCTCGTATGGAGGATCATCATATTTTGTTACATTTATAGGTGATTTATCTAGAAAGGTGTGGGTCTATCTGTTAAAAAGAAAAGATGATATTTTTACTGTCTTTAAGCAGTTTAGAGATTTGGTTGAAAAGAGCACTGGCAGGTTGATAAAATGTTTAAGAATTGATAATGGAGATGAATACACATCTATAGAATTCGAAAACTATTTCAAAGAAGCGAGGATTGAGAGGCATAAAACCACTGCATATACTCCTCAACAAAACAATGTTGTTGAACACATGAATAATACTCTTCTAGAGAGAGAAAGGACCATGCTTAGTAATGCGAAGTTGCAACAATAGTTGTGGGAAGAAGCAATTTCTATAGCTTTTTATCTGGTTAATCGATCACCATCGACTGCAATTGAATGTAAGATTCTAGAAGAGGTATGGACTGGTCACTCTTGTGATTATTCAAACCTTAATATTTTTGACTATGAATCCTATACTCTTATACCTAAGCATCAACGTTCTAAATTAGATCCCTGTTGAGTCTCCATTTTGACACCTCTATTACCCTATATTATCCTCTATCTGGGTCAATTTTACCTCTGACATGTGCATATGTTGTCTATTTCCTCCACAAACCTACCTTGTGACCTTATCCATATGCATAAAGAGGTAACCCATGTTAAAAACATGATTTGTTTGATTTCTTGATTAATTGGGATTAAATGGTTGATTGTTTATGCTCCTAATTACTTGGATTATTATTAAGCAGCTTCATGACAAGGCATCACCTCATCTGATACTCATCTTTTGGATTCATCCAGTACTTCCATTGTTCCGGTACTGCAACAACCAATTGTTCTATTCTGGTACTCCGCCTGATCCAGTACCAACACTGCGGTAATACGGTACCAACTCTGCGCCTATTCTAGTACCACCGTTGTGTTGATCTGATACCCATATCTATTACTATTCTAGTCCGGTACTAAACCCATGTCTACATGATTAACATTTTGAACGAGTATGCTGGTGATGATTCCAAGAAATTAATTGGATAGAAGTGTCCTTGGATCGTTTTAAGATCACGATAGACTTCATCACTCATGCACTTCATGTCATGAGGATGAAGTTCGTTCCTTGAGATACGATACGATTCACCAATTGTAATATTTTGTAAACATTTGATAATCATCCTTGGACCTTGATTATAACAACTGACCTTCTTTTAAAAGGGATGCTGTGTAGATGATAGATAGGAAGTAGAGAATGATATACACTGTTATGTTGGGAAATGAAATGTTGAATTACTGATTCACTTGATCAATTGAAGGAATACGAATGCTAGTTTGTGAAATTCATGGATGTGAGTAAAGTGTTTAGTTTGTAATTTATTTAGAGGTACCTTGTTGGTTCGGTAAGGGCCCACCGTCCCAACCAAGGTAAGCCTCCCTGTATATGTCTTTATGTGGCATAAGTTAATTGTGTGAGTGTGAAAATATAATAGTTGTGTGTTGCAAATGATTCTAAGTGTTTGGAATTTCCTAAGTACAATACAAATTTCTAAATATATTTGATTTTGGATCAGTGTGAATGAACAATTATGCATTAAGCATAATAGATAATTCTATTTCCATTTCTGCAGAGTGATATCTAGTTAACAAAAACTTGCTAGATGTTTGGGATTGTTAAATAAGAAATTATTATTGTTTTAAATTTATGATTGTATTGTTCTCAGTATGCACAAGAACAATAAGACTTCATCTCTCACCTTCATGCTCCATGTAATGAAGTCTTTCAATTATATTGATTGTCTCCTGTATTAAGGAAGGTTTGATTGGAATTGATTAAGTTATGATTGGTTTCTTTCCAAAAGTAAATAGAGTGAATTGTTAATTGTTATTCCATTGCTACATGAAGCAAGGTCTCAATTCATCTCTTCATTTCATGAGCCTATCATGAACAAACTTGTTATCTAAGCAATAACCTTTTCAATTGAGTGTTTGTTTTAGAGTTTTGCTATAAGATTTATCTTCTAAGTTTGAAGTTATGTGAAGTATTCATATATTCCAAAAACAGAGTGTTATGTTATTAATTATTTCCTGATTGAGCTAGATACAACAGACATAGATAGGTTACTTGTTTTCGGCACATATGGTGTAACAACTCTTTTGATTACGAATCCCAGATTGACATATAAATGAGTGCAATATACTAAGCATATATATACACCAACAATCCCAAATCTAAAAAGATTATGTTTGTTGGGTATGGTGATGGAATTAAGGGATATAGATTGTGGGACCCTACTTCCCACTAAATCACCATTAATAGGGGTGTAATATTTCATGAATCAATATTTATAAAATCAGATGTAGATGTTGAAATGGAACAGGCGC
The DNA here is from genome assembly GCA_009831015.1 of Picea engelmannii. Classification (NCBI taxonomy): domain Eukaryota; kingdom Viridiplantae; phylum Streptophyta; class Pinopsida; order Pinales; family Pinaceae; genus Picea; species Picea engelmannii. The sequence goes on along the minus strand of ML781690.1, from coordinate 603,704 downwards.
AGGTACCTCAAACTCAACATATCTAGTTTGAGACTTGTTCATTTACAAAAGAAGATGAACATGAAGAGGTTCTTGAAGAGGTTCACAAGGATGTTCATGAATATGTTCCTGCAGATGAAAATGTGGATGCAGATAATAATTAGGAAAATGTGGATATACCACAATCATCTCTAAGGAGATCGGCAAGGGTCAGGAATCCTCCTAGAAGGTATGATGATTTTGTTTCATTGGTTATTAATAATGAGGAGCCTACTTGCTATCAGGAAGCAATGGAGGTGTTTGATAGAGAAAAATGGAAAGAAGCGATGAAAGAGGAAATGGATGCCTTAGAAAGGAATGAAACATGGGACCGGTTTGAACTCCCAAAAGATAGGAAAACTGTAGGTCGCAAGTGGGTCTCTAAACTAAAATAATGTTATTCACATAAGGAAGGTATTGATTTCCATGAAATATTTTCACCAGTAGTTAAACTTATTTCAATTCGGTTTGTATTGACACTAGTTGCTTTATTTAATATGAAATTAGAGCAACTAGATGCTAAAAAAACGTTTTTACATGGAGATTTAGATGAGGAAATATACATTGAACAACTTGAAGGGTTTGTTCAGGATAGCGGGAAAATATTTGTTTCCAAACTCAAGAAGTCATTATAGGGCCTAAGGCAGTATCCCAGGCAATGGTACACGAAGTTTGATTCTTTCATGGTGAGCTAGAATTATACAAGGAGTGAGTATGATCATTGTGTTTATTTTAAAATGTTGGATAATGACATATTCATTATTTTGGTGCCAAATGTTGACTATATGCTTGTAGCAAGCCAGATCATGGTAGAGATTAATAGGTTAAAGACTCAGATGACTAGGACGTTCGATATGAAGGATCTAGGAGAAATAAAATAAATCTTGGGCATGAAGATACACAAAGACATAAAAAATGGTAAGCTCTGGTTATCACAATAGAGGTATGTGGAGAAAATACTTATGAGGTTCGGTATGAGCAATGTGAAACTAGTTTCAATCCCTTTGGCTTCTCATTTTAACCTTTCTTCAAGTTTATGTCATAGTACTGATGAAGAAAATGATAATATGTCTTGTGTACTGTACGCTAATGTAGTAGGGAGTCTAATGTATGTGATGGTTAGTACAGGGCCAAATATTTCACATGCAGTGGGTGTTGTCAGTCGGTATAGTGAAATATGATGCAACCTGCCCTCGGCAGCAAGCCGCTCTCACCAGGACCTTCTGTACCTTGGACCGAAGAGTTGAAATACTCTTCAATTCCCGTATCGGGACTTCTTCTCACCCACAGGACACTCTTTTGATCTCCCGACAGTCACTTCGGGAAATCGGGCTTCACGGTATCGCGACCCTATGTGCACGTTCTCGTGCAACTCTAAACTCCGAACCCCGATGGGTCAATCGGGTCAACACCTTCTGTATGTCGGGGATTTCCCTATCGGGAAATTGACGAATCTGATGCTGCGATTCACTTGCCCTCCAAATCTCCGAACCCCGAACTCCGATCCGACGCCACCTGGATTCCACTAACTCTTGTGGTCCCACTCAGCCATGTCACCTCTTTCCCCCGTGCGATCGGGAATCGCGGGATCGCGGCTTCACCAGTCAAAAGTCTTTTGCACCACAAACCCTGAATGCTGAATCCCAACCTCTTGGGATCTCGTGCCACCTGTCCTTGTCACAATCGACGGCCCCGATTTATTCGGGAAATCGCTACTCGCGATTTCGACGTGCATGCAACTCTTGTCTCGCCAAACGCCGAACGCCGAATGCCGAATCCTGATGGGCTTCGCTCTTTCCTGCGCCTATAGTTTAACTTCCGCGCAACTTCTCCACGATCCACGATCCGCGGGATTTCACAAGTTCCTTCTGCGAACCCTGTCCGTCTATTCTCCGCCTTAGAGATTTCCCCTGCTCCAAAGCTTCTCTCGGTTCGAACCCCACCTGGGTCTGTTCCAGTAGTGTTCACACACAAGGGCTATCCTTCCTGAGCTTGTCAACTCTGTTTCCTCTAGAGACTCTGCACCCACTGCTCGCACTCGAACTTCAACACTCCCGAAGTATTGAGTTCTCCCAGACTCTGTGCACTCCTGACACCAGCAGTCCTGCCTTCCTTTTCTCAGACTCACTTCTAAGACCTCCAATCCGACCTATACTTCCCTTACACAACTCAAATGACCCAATTCAATTATGGGCACATGAGAATAAGAGTTTAACTGTCTGGCCTCATCAACGCACTCTATGCGGATGAATTCAACTGCACTCTATGCAGGAATCTCCTGGCTCAGACCGAGAAACAATTGAAACTTATTCTCGTCTCTCACACAGATTTCAAATCAACTATGAAATCCCATACACAACATATCAAAGAAAATGCATATAAGGAAATAAACATTCACAAGCATATAAGCAACATACACAGAGAAAACAACACCAGTCATGAAATTGAATCAAAAGCTCTTTCTATTAATCCAATCTGTACATGAGGGCTCTCCACAAGTTCTCTACTCTGCTCTTCTCTTCTTGCTCCTGAATGAATCTCTATGCTCTGAATCTATTACAATGTACAAAGGAGGGTGCCTATATTCCGTTTTCCCTCTCGAAATCTGAAGCTATCAAATCTACAATTAATTCCTACCAATCTTTACATCAATTCTATTAAATGCCTCAGCTACTAAGGACGTGAGCTTATCTTCTCAAGGTCCATTTACATATACAAGTGTGCTTCATCACATCAATGCATTAATGTTTGGCGCAACATATCAAAGTATTTCAAAATTTTGTGCTGTCGCTGTCCAACTGTCTTTTCTGCTCTACGCGCTGGCTCGCTTGATGAGTGAGCGATGCTCCTGCATCATGCTCCTCGGCTTGAAAAGTTTCATGGGCTCCTGTCCATGAGCTCCTGTACAGTCTGCCCATGCTTCTGAATTATTGCTTTTGTTTCCCAGCTGGCATCCTCCACTGGGTGATTCTTCCATTTTACTAGGTACTCAAAATACTGCTTTCGCCTGGTCTTTCGACCGATTCGTTTGTCCAGTATACGTTCCATCTGCGGCTTTTCTGCTACTGGCATCTGCTTCTTCCACTGGACTACTGGTTCCTTAACTTCAGCATCCACTCCTCCAGCCCTGTATGGGTATAAATCCAAAATATTGAAAATCGGAGATATCCCGATGCCCTCCGGCAACTCAAGCTCGTATGCATTCTCCCCGAATTTCTTCAGGACTTTGCATGGCCCAATCTTTTTCATCTTGAGCTTGTTATATGTTCCCCTTGGGAACCTTTCTTTTCTCAAGTGCGCCAGAACCATATCACCAACTTCAAACTGAAGTTGTCTCTTCCGCTGGTCGGCTCTACGCTTATACTCTTGATTTGGTTTCTGCAGTCGCTGCTTCACTTGCGCATGAAGTTCCTACATCGCCTCAGTGAATTCTTCAGCACGAGCGCTGCTAGTTTCATCCTATTCTGACTCCCTGAGTTCAGAAACTCCCCTTGGCTGTGTCCCATACACAATCTGAAACGGGCTTCTTTCTGTACTCCGATTCACCGAATCGTTGTACGCGAACTCTGCCTGTGGCAATATCTGGTCCCAACTGCTGTGGTGCTCCATCACTAAGCCTCTCAGTAAATCCCCCAGACTCCTGTTCACCACCTCTGTTTTCCCATCCGTCTGCGGATGGTAAGCTGAACTAAAGGCCAAGTCAGTTCCCAGCTTCTTCCATAGCGTCCTCCAAAAATGACCTATGAACTTGGTATCCCTGTCCGAGACTATGCTTCTCGACAATCCATGCAGTTTGACAACCTCTTTGAAAAATAAGTTTGCGATGTGCATCGCATCGCTGGTCTTATGACACGGGATAAAATGTACCATCTTCGAAAACCTGTCCACCACCACAAAGATGGAATCAACTCCTCGCTGTGTCCTTAGTAATCCCAGAACAAAATCCATACCGATCACCTCCCATGGCCTCTCAGGTATGGGCAATGGCTGATAAAACCCCGTGTTTTGCTTTCGTCCCTTTGAATGCTGACAAATTCGACACCTGTCAATAAATCGCTTAACATCTGCTCGCATGCCTGGCCAATAATATGATTCACTCAGCTTCGCGAATGTCTTATCATGCCCAAAATGACCTACTAAGCCCCCACTGTGCTTTTCCTTCAGCAGATTCTCCCTCATGGAGCAATTCGGTATGCACAATTGATTGCCCCTGAACAACAATCCTTCCTGGATCATATATTCCAGCCATGGACCCCGATCCCTGAGAACTGAGTTCTCAGCTGCTTCGTATGCTTCTCCGAAATCTGCATCACCTGCATACATATCTTTCAGATTCTCAAAACCCAAAGTTTTGACTCTGAACTCTTGCAACAACAAGCATTTCCTGCTCAAAGCATCAGCCACTTTGTTAGCAGTTCCTGAAATGTGCTTGATCACAAATGTGAAATTCTGCATGTACTCTACCCATTTTGCATGCTTTTGGTTCAACTTCTCCTGTTGGCTTACAAACTGCAATGCATGATTATCATTGTACAGAACAAATTCCTTGGGTATCAAGTAATGCCTCCACTTTTTCAATGCCTGTATGATGGCATAGAAATCTTTATCATATGTGGAGTACTTCATCTTTGCATCATCCAGCTTCTCGCTGAAATATGCAACAGGCCTGTCATCCTGACTCAAGACCCCTCCAATAGCATACCCACTGGCATCACATTTCACTTGAAATGTCTTTTGAAAATTAGGCAACACCAGAATTGGTTGCTCTGTGATCTTTTGCTTCAACAGATTGAAGCTCCTCTCAGCCTCTGCTGTCCAATGAAAAACTTTATGCCGCTTCTTCACTGTGTCCATCATTGCTGCGCTAATTCCACTGAAGTTTCGAATGAATTTTCTGTAGAAACTAGCCAAACCATGCAAACTCCTTACCTCGAAAACATTCCGGGGTGATGGCCAATTCCTGATTACCTCCACCTTCTCAGGATCCATCTTCAACTCATTAGCCGAAATTACAAAACCCAAATAGATGAGTTCTGTCTGCATGAATGAGCACTTCTTCATGTTAATTAACAGCTTCTCCTGCTGTAGCCTTCTCATTACAATGGCCAAATGTTTTAAATGTTCAGCCCTGGTCTTGCTGAAAATCAGTATGTCGTCCAGATATACAACGACAAATTTGCCAATGAATTCCCGCAGGACTTCATTCATCAGCCTCATAAATGTGCTCAGCGCATTTGTCAAACCAAACGACATGACCAACCATTCGTACAAACCCTCGTTTGTCTTGAATGCCGTCTTCCATTCATCTCCTTCTCTCATCCGGATCTGGTGATATCCGCTCTTGAGATCAATCTTTGAAAAATAGTTTGCCCCACTCAGGAAATCCATCAGATCATCCATTCTTGGCAGTGGAAATCTGTACCTGATGGTGATTTTATTAATCGCTCTGGAGTCTGTACACATCCTCCAGCCTCCATCCTTCTTCGGACTTAGTATTGTTGGAACAACACATGGACTAAGACTTTCCTTCACCAGTCCTTTATACAGCAAATCCTGCACTTTCCCTTTGACCTCCTTGTTCTCCCGAGGTGTCAACTTGTACGCTGCCTTATTCCGTAAGCTTGCTCCGGGTATGAGTTCAATGTGGTGACTCACACTCCTCATCGGCGGCAACGAACGAGGTAGTTCGTCCACGATGATATCAGCGAACTCTCCCAGTAGTTCCTGAATTTCATCTGGCAAGTCATCCACTCTTGTGCTAGTCAGGACAATTCTCGGTTTCCTGACCACAAAGAATTGTGGATCTTCATTCTTCTCCATCTCTGTGAGAAGTTCCTTCCCACTCATGAGAAGTATTGTGCTGGTTACTTCCGGCTTCACTTCTTTATCCTTTATCGGAAGCAATTTATGTAATTTCCCATCCTTCTCCAAAGTGTAGGTGTTCATCCTACCATCATGAACAACATTTCGGTCATACTGCCATGGTCTACCCAGCAAGATATGACATACGTCCATGGGAATAACATCACACAGAATCTCATCATGATAATTCCCAATTTTAAATTTAACTAAGCATTGTTTAGTGACACTTACCCGGTGTCCTTTCTGTAACCACGAGACTTTATATGGACTCGGGTGCTTAGTCGTTTCTAGCTCCAGATTTTCCACCATCTCGGTTGAAATGAGATTGTCGGTGCTCCCGCTGTCAATTATGACCTTGCATTTCCTGTCCTTGGCTGTGCAAGCTGTTCTGAATAGTCTGCTCCTTTGCACTGCACTCTCCACCTCTTTCTTAAGTGTCAAAAGAATCTTATGCATCCCTAGCGATATTCCGCTGTCTGCATCTTCTGTCTCAGCATCACGCCTCTGCGCCTCAGTGATGTGAGCTTCTCCTTTGTCCGGTTTCCTATCTGGACAGTCAACGGCTTTATGTCCATCCTTCCCACATGTAAAACATGTGATGATTCCTCCACGACCTCTTCCTCTGCCTCGGGTACGAGGAAATGTGTTGGCATCAGCATAATCGCCACCCTGCTCTGCATGCTGCCTCCTTGGCTCAACATATTGCTGCCTTGGTTGTGAGGTTCCACCTCTCTCAACCTTTCCCTGAGGCCTCTGCCATTCCTCCTTGGGTTTTTGAGTTCTATCTTGGGCAATTGCCTTGCCTCTGGGCTGACTCCTGCCTCGCCCTCACTGTCCTGCTTGCGGCTCAACTTCTCTTCGGCCTTTAGAGCCATCTGGTACGCATCCTCAACTGTTCGGATGGTAACCATGCTTAACTCATCCTGAATGTCATACCTCAGCCCATTCAGGTATCTTGCCACCTTCTAATCATCGCTCTCCCGATGACCTGCTCTAATGTTGAGCCTATAGAATTCCTCGGTGTACTCTTTCACCGTCATCAATTTCTGTCTCAGGTTCTGCATGCGCCTGAATAGAGTGATCTGGTAATCCCTCGGGATGAATTTCGCTTTCATCTTGGCGATCATCCGATCCCATCTCTTAATTTTCTGTTTTCCTTTGTAGCACCTATCCGCCTGCAACTCATCCCACCATAAGGCTGCATGTCCTTTCAGCTTAGTAACAGCATGCCTTATCTTCTTGTCCTCTTCGATATCCTCATAATCGAAGTAGGTATCGAGTGCTCAGATCCAATCCAGCAACTCTTCTGCATTTAGACTTCCCTCATAGACGGGAATGTCCATCTTCGTCTTTGAGCTCATCCTAGCGATGGCCCTAATCAACCTCTCTGTCGAGGCATCTTCTGCTGTGACCTCTTCAGCATCATGTCCAGCTTCCTCTTCCACTTCGGAATCACTGAACTCCACTGCACCAGCTCCGCGTCTCTGCGCAGTCTCCATCTCCTTAAGCCTTGCTCGGAGATCTCTCATCTGGCGCTCAATCTCTGGGTTTCCCGCTGGCCTACCCTTCTTCGGGCGTCCCTGTCTTCTCGATCAGGTGACTGCCTCTCTCTTCTGGGCGGCATGGTGTGCTTCTGTCTCTGCTACAGAAAACAGAGATGAACCTACTCTGATACCACTCTTGACGCAACCTGCCCTCGGCAGCAAGCCGCTCTCACCAGGACCTTCTGTACCTTGGATCGAAGAGTTGAAATACTCTTCAATTCCTGTATCGGGACTTCTTCTCACCCACAAGACACTCTTTTGATCTCCCGGCAGTCACTTCGGGAAATCGGGCTTCGCGGTATCGCGACCCTATGTGCACGTTCTCGTGCAACTCTAAACTCCGAACCCCGATGGGTCAATCGGGTCAACACCTTCTGTATGTCGGGGATTTCCCTATCGGGAAATCGGTGAATCTGATGCTGCGATTCACTTGCCCTCCAAATCTCCGAACCCCGAACTCCGATCCGACGCCACCTGGATTCCACTAACTCTTGTGGTCCCACTCAACCACGTCACCTCTTTCCCTCGTGCGATCGGGAATCGCGGGATCGCGGCTTCAGCGGTCGAAAGTCTTTTGCATCACAAACCCCGAATGCCGAATCCCGACCTCTCGGGATCTCGTGCCACCTGTCCTTGTCACAATCGACGACCCCGATTTATTCGGGAAATCGCTACTCGCGATTTCGACGTGCATGCAACTCTTGTCTCGCCAAATGCCGAACGCCGAATCCCGATGGGCTTCGCTCTTTCCTGCGCCTATAGTTTAACTTCCGCGCAGCTTCTCCATGATCCACGATCCGTGGGATTTCGCAAGTTCCTTCTGCGAACCCTGTCCATCTATTCTCCGCCTTAGAGATTTCCCTTGCTCCAAAGCTTCTCTCGGTTCGAACCCCACCTGGGTCTGTTCCCGCAGTGTTCACACAAAAGGGCTATCCTTCCTGAGCTTGTCAACTCTATTTCCTCCAGAGACTTTGCACCCACTGCTCTCACTCGAACTTCGACACTCCCGAAGTATTGAGTTCTCCCAGACTCTGTGCACTCTTGACACCAGCAGTCCTGCCTTCCTTTTCTCAGACTCACTTCTGAGACCTCCAATCCGACCTGTACTTCCCTTACACGACTCGAATGACCCAATTCAATTCTGGGCACATGAGAATAAGAGTTTAACTGTCTGGCCTCATCAACGCACTCTATGCGGATGAATTCAACTGCACTCTATGCAGGAATCTCCTGGCTCAGACCGAGAAACAATTGAAACTTATTCTCGTCTCTCACACAGATTTCAAATCAACTATGAAATCCCATACACAACATATCAAAGCAAATGCATATAAGGAAATAAACATTCACAAGCATATAAGCAACATACACAGAGAAAACAACACCAGTCATGAAATTGAATCAAAATCTCTTTCTATTAATCCAATCTGTACATGRGGGCTCTCCACAAGTTCTCTGCTCTGTTCTTCTCTTCTTGCTCCTGAATGAATCTCTATGCTTTGAATCTATTACAATGTACAAAGGAGGGTGCCTATATTCCGTTTGCCCTCTCGAAATCTGAAGCTATCAAATCTACAATTAATTCCTACCAATCTTTACATCAATTCTATTAAATGCCTCAGCTACTAAGGACGTGAGCTTATTTGCTCAAGGTCCATTTACATATACAAGTGCGCTTCATCACATCAACGCATTAATGTTTGGCGCAACATATCAAAGTATTTCAAAATTTTGTGCTGGCACTGTCCAACTGTCTTTTCTGCTCTACGCGTTGGCTCGCTTGATGAGTGAGCGATGCTCCTGCATCAAAATGGGTGCTTTGGTATTTGAAAGGCACAAGTAATTATTGTATCACCTATAAGAGTGGTAGTGATTTAGTCTGCAGATATGTAGATTCAAAATTTGCAGGTGACTTAGACAAGATGAGATCAACTTCAGGATATGTCTTTACTATTGCAAGTGGAGAAATTAGTTGGATGTCAAAGCTTCAAAATATTGTTTCTTTATCCACTATAGAGGTAGAATAAGTAGCTGGTTTACATGCTTGCAAAGAAGCAATCTGGTTAAAAGGTTTACTGGGTGAGTTTGGAAGGGTGCACAAGAAGTTTAAATTTTTCTGTGATAGTCAAAGTGCAATTCATTTAGCTTAAAAGACAAAACATATTCTTTTTAAATACCATTTTGTAATTGTTGATGAAAGATGATTGTCTCTGGAAAAAGTTCATACAAAAAAGAATTGTGCAAACATGTTCACAAAACCAGTACTGTTATTGATTAGAGACGTGTTTATTGTATCTAATTATTGTAAGGGGTTGGATGGATGTGTATGTTAGCTGTTGTAATTCTCCCCGGAAATTTCATTGTGGCGTGGATGTTTCCTTTGTGAAGGGTGTTCATTCTTGTGTGATTGCATTTGTCTGTATGTTGTGTATGTCGTTTAATTGCTGTTAATTAAATCTATGTGTTTGTTAGCTTCGGCTGTATAACAAACCAAGTTAAGATCGGAGATATAACAGTGCATATGTTCGTTTAGGAAAACACGTTGCAATTAAAAAATACATTTTAAAAAATTCACGGCAGATAAGAAAGATTTAGAAACGAAGTTCCTGGTGCAAAACACCGAAATGTAGAGGAATAAGTCACGAAATATAGAGGAATAAGTCGTATTCTTGTAGCTGTAAGTGAATTTGGAGTGAACGACTCCAATACCATGCATAGCTATAACTAATTCTACAATACTCCCAAGGAGCTCCGCACATTAATCCCATCCCTTCGGGGCGGGATACTGCGGGTAAAAAAATAATTCTCCAGGGACCAGGAAAAACAATTAATGCTTTGTGAAAATCCAATATTTATGCAGCAGATCAATCACCATAGTTTGGGGAGTAATTGATACTGATGATGCGCTAGTTGAGACGTTATTGCAGGAATGAGTGACAGATTATCTAAATATAAACTTCTCATTCAGGTCCGGGATGATAATGTAGCCATTTCTTGGAGTCAAATTGGTAGCTGATGTCATCTATGTGATCCACCCCTCTCCACCAATTTAAAAACGGCGCGACCTCCTTAGAACTGAGTTCACGCGACCATGGAACTCTTTTGATTTCTTTTGCTCCAGCTCCGAAACATTTGTACTGCCCATAATGCACAGTGCTGCATATACAGATAGAATGAAAACAGGAATATTAGAATGAGATATGGGATTCTGATTGTCCGTTGCTGATTTGGTGCAGGGTTAGCAGTGGCTTACTTTTCTCTGACGGGATCATTCCAGTTATCCCATCCTCCGG
>ML781690.1:572088-591127 GCA_009831015.1 Picea engelmannii | reverse complement strand
ATCCTTTGGAATCCGTTGCGTCCACTGTGGGAAGTCTAATCCGCGATCCTGGCAAGAGAAATAATATGCTACGTAGCAGCCAATTGGTTAAGATATGTCCATTTATCTTGGGGTGTGCTTCGGGTTCTGGATTCTATATTTTTTGAAACGTTCAGCAAAAATCAAACCCTAAAATCAAACTGCTGTCTCTGCCAATAACTTTTGCTGAAATGGATTTTAAGATTTCACATTCCAGGGAACGGTTGAAATCTTCACGAGATTCATCCAATGATACAGGACGACAGCGAGAATGTCTTCGATTTCAATAATCAAGTCAATTCACGAGAGTGCAGCGTCCTCATGAGTTGAATATAGAGGCCAGCAGTGAGAATGCCTTGAATTTCATTAACAAGTGAATTCATGAGAGTGCAGCTTCCTCTTGGTTGAATAAAGACATACATTTAAAGAAGGTTTAGAATTCATTGTTTAATAATCGATGAGTTCTTGTCGTGAAATATGATTTAACTACTTTTGGATATAAGTGTGTGACCGTTGCGTTTGTAAAGCTATACTTAAATATTTAAGGGGTTGGTTAAAGGAAGGTTTTGATTTTATTAATTTTTTTTTAGGTATTAGCATAGCCATTCAAAATTGTGGTTGATGAACGCGTGGATAGAAAATGAAACTTATAGCTAGAAAATGAAACGCACAACTAGAAAATGAACGTTTATAATTAGCAATCATATAGTGTTAGAGTAATTTCTTAATATAATTAGGTAAATGTTAAAAGGTAAACAGGTTAACGGATGCATTCAAAAATACAAGGAAGTTATGAAGAGGAAATCACATTCATTGATTTGGGAGGATGACTAAGAATATGCCAACATTTTCAATTGTTAACCATCAGATTAAAATTTTAGATTAAAAGGTGATTAATTGTGCTCATTGTATAGGTATACTCCTTGTAAAATGGATTTAAATTCATTATATTTTTTTCATTTAATTTAGTGAAATTTAAAAAATAAAAATTATCAAATATAATTGTAATAATTTTAATTATTGTAAAACTATTTATATTTTCATTGGAATACTATTTTCACACATACACACACACACACACACACACACATATATATATATATATATATATATATATATATATATATATATATATATATATATATATATATATATATATATATATATAATTTAAACATAACAAAAATATTATATATAAAAGAGAAACGTGATGTCTTAAACATTAATGATGTCTTAAACGTGATCACACTCTGCCTGAGTTTTGTCCCCGCAAGTTTCGAACCGGTAACTTTAACATCACGGAGTGGCTTAACAACACACTCCGTCACCGACTGTCCTACACCTTGGGGACAATGATGTTCTAAATATTAATGTAATGATCAAAAATCAATAAATAAGTCTGATTTTGATATTAATTCTTTACCTTTAAATATTTTGGGTTTAATTTTCATTTATATTTAAAATTTTAATTACAAGTTTTATACATTTAAAATCATATTTTAATTTGACTTATTTTGATATTAATTCTTTACTTTTAAATATTGTGAGTTTAATTTTCATTTATATTTAAAAATTTAATTACAAGTTTTATATATTTGAAATCACATTTTAATTTGATTTCTTTATAATATTTGTAAAAAAATAATCATTTTTTATTTTTCTAATTGGAAAAAAATTTGATTTTATTTTTATTTTTATCTTTTTTTTTGAAATTTAAATTCAACTAAAAATTTGATTTGAGCGTTGTTAATAATTCTAATAATATTAAGTGAATTGTATAGATTTGTTTGATGAGTTTCACTTATTTATTTATTTGAATACTCAATGAATATTCATCCTCCCTTTATAAATAAGTCATGGAGTGAGAAGACTAGGAATTATATTTGTGTGGCTGTGATCCCTTTTAGAAGATACTTTTATGATTATATTTGTTTTTACATTGATAGAATTACTTTTAGAAGATACTTTTATGATTATATTTGTTTTTACATTGATAGAATTATAGGGTATTGGACATCATGTACTCAATAAAACTAACTTAAGAGATGATATAGAACACACATAATATCAAGGCAATTGCACTAGAAACAAAATATTTGTTTTGGATTTTATTTCTCATATTATATTTTAATTGGTGGTGTATACTTTATAATCATGATAAAAAGAGATGATATAGAACACACATAATATCAAGGCACTTGCACTAGAAACAAAATATTTGTTTTGGATTTTATTTCTCATATTGTATTTTAATTGGCGGTGTATACTTTATAATCATGATAAAAATAGAGTAGGACGATTACTTAAGGATTTATTATTTTAATAGTTAGTTAGTTATTTAAGTTATTAAAGGATTAGTTAACATTTATTAGTTAGATAGTTGTTCTCTTTTAGAATTCGATCGTTCTTATTATTGTAAACTTTGATCTCTAATTATAATAGTTATTTATAAGATTCAGATTATAAACACTCTTTTGACATTTATAGTTAGCATTCATTAGTTAGTTAGTTGTTCTTTTCTAAAGTTTGATAATTCTTATTATTGTAAACTTTGATCTCTAATTATAATAGCTATTTATAAGATTAAGATTATAGACATAAACAAGGCATACGTACTCTTTTGACATTTATAGCTTGTATATTCTCAATGATTTTTATCTTTAGGGCCTCATATTAGGATATACATGGTGCTTGCTAATATCAATGGTATGATTGTGAGATATATACTCAACTTCAAAAACCTTCATCTTGTTCTAGGTAGATATTGATACGCATTACACAATATTATATCACCTTGAGATAGTCCACTTAACCAATAGAAACAATAAATCACGGGTAATAATAAAAAAAAGCGTAAATAGGAGAGACGATGATGTTAAATCCATAACTCATATATTGATAATCCAAAAATAGATTGAAATGTCTATGGGCCTATTTGAGGAGGCAACCTCCAACTTAGGAGAGCTCCAACAAAATAATAATACTTGACAAAATATTTCATCTACAATATTATCTCACATTGAGACTCACCTTAGTGATATTATAGTCCACTTAACCAATAGAAACAATAAATCATGAGTAATAATCAAAGAATTATAAACTACAAAAATGTAAATAGGAGAGACAATAATATTAAACCCATAACCCATGTATTGATAATCCAAAAAAATGATTGAAATGTCTATGGGCCTATTTGAGGAGGCAACCTTCAACTTAGGAGAGCTCAAAAAAAATAATAATACCTGACAAAACATTGCATAGAATTCTATTTCTATAAATAGTTTCTCACTAGAAAAATACTAACTACTTGTGGTCCCATCATTAATGAGTACCAAATTTCTACTGGGAATTATTTAATACAAAAGATCCTTTTACATTGATTAACCACCCACACTAACTACTTGTGGTCTTATCATTAATGAGTACCAACTTCCTACTAAGCATTATTTAATACAAAATACCCTTTTACATTGATTAACCACCCATTATATAACCAATGGGATATATTCAAAGAATATGGGCTCATACATTAATTGACTAATGATAGGGACCTAATGTGCCCATAACATGCCCTCACCATTTAAAAAGTAGAATTTCCTTTAATATTGGAGGTGCGTAAACTACTACAAAATCACCACTAGTTTCCAAGTGGCGATTTTAGGTTGTCTACCCTTCCATTATACTAGAACTTCCCAAATAGTGTGTTGGCATAGTTGACATTCTCTTGTGCCTATTATTTTCATTGGTTCTAGTCACATGGAACATTCATCATCAAGTTTGAGAAGGTTGGTCTAAATTCGACAATTCTACCCCACTACCTTCTTCAAACATGACACATGAAAAAGAGCATGGATCTTGGAGTGGCCAATGAGAGACTATTTATAGGAAACTTGTCCAAGGGGCTCAATCATTTGATAGGGTCCATAGAACTTTGACACTAGTTTCTGATGGCCCTTGTCTTTGAGAGAAGTTTTCTTAGAGGGATGGAGATGAAGAAACACCTAATCCCCTTCTTCAAAAGAATTCTCAAAGAAATGATGAATTGATTACTCCTTCCTTTGATTTTGAGCCAAAAATATAATGTCCTTAAAAATACTAAGAACGGTTTCTTTAGTGTTATGTGTGTGATCCACAACTTGAAACTTGGATGTTCTTGGCAAATATGAATCCACAGTTGGGTCAATTAGTTTTTGTAATAGAAACCCCTTTTACATGTCAACTAGGTTCATAAATTGATGAGCTGTAGAAACACTATGTGAGGTAAAAGATCAAAGTTTAACTACTCTAATTGTCCTAGCTTCTCAAGAGAAAAACAAACCATGCTTCAAACCAATTATTTAGTAAAATTCCATTAAGAAAACCTTAACTCTGTCCAGAGAATGAGTATTAAAAATGAGAAAAAAATGAAATAACTTATATGTCATGAATAGATATTTGATCTATGCATGATCATGTTCTCTGTTTTGTTACCATTTTAATTCCCAATCTATAGGTGTCAAAGATTCACAAACTAAAAATATTAAAGTGTTGATAGAAAACTAAAAAGGCAGAGACTAGTAACTAGTTATTTTCATCAGATCTCCTTCTAAGGTCCAAAATGCAATATTTCACTTTAAGAAACTAAGCGCTCATTCTTTTCTAAATAAGGTTAGATCTGACAATAAGAATCCCAATCATTTTTCAAAACTAACAAAACAAAGCATTAACTATGGTCACAAGTTTTACTCCAACTATTTCCTTTAATCAGACAACTTGTAAATATGTTGAGTCTCCACTTGATGCTACTGATGTTTCATTGAATTTCTAATTTATATTTAAATCTTATGAATAATAAATCCAAGACTTAACCCACAATCAATATACCCAATGAAATGAACTTGTGGTGACACTGCACCTCCCTTACGCAAATAATTTTCTTGCACATAGGGGTGACTCAACTGTCATGCATTGTTTTAGTATTAACTATGTGGTAGGAATAATAAAAAGAACTATTGAAAAGAAATCAACAATCCTTCAAAATTAATTCTCATGAGGAGGCTCAATACATATCCAAATTTGGATGCCACTCTATCAGTGATTAAACTGATCTTCACCAGACTGTGTGATCTAATTATGAAAAAAAATGTGAAACTTGTATTGACCAGAAAGCTTAACAATGACTTCAATCAAATAAAAAACCACTCAAAAAGAAATACTTGTCTCCTGGGAAGTATGCAAATGGTACCAATAATTATCTTCGTAGGTCACACGTTGACAAACCATATCACTTAACAAGAATCCTCAGACTTTCCTTAGGTGGGGAATATTTATAATCAATTCTGCAAATTATAGTTTAATGCTACAAAAACAAATTAAAATAACAACTAGAATCGTTGAAACAAGGTTGCGATATATCTAAGTGATGTGCACTCATTCATTAAGTTTCTTGTCTTTATGTAAGGATGACTCTTATCAAAGTTTCATTTATGTTATTCAACATGTTTGTTGGTCTTCAACACAAAGTTATAATGAGTATTAACCTCTAAGGTTTCACCTCACAACAAAATGTTGACTATAATCGTTCACATTCAAATATTCACATATCTCAACAACATTTGACCAATCCTTGAGAAGTTAAATAATTCAAAACAGCCCAGAACTCTTCGTATTTCATTTACTAAAAGAAACTCAACAATGTAAAATATTAGATTAACTTTGTTGTCTGTGAAATATGACAGAGTTAACAAGACAATCCTGGATGTGCTTTCAAATCAACTATGCAATTCAAATCAAAGGGATTTCTCACTTAGAATATGACTCAATACCTGTAGATTACCATGCATTCAGACAGATGGGAATTTTGTGAACATACATACATAATATGCAATTTCAATCTTTAAACTAACTTCTGCAATACAAAAAGGAAATTGATGCAATAAACTAAAATAAGTGAGATAAATTAGCTCGACGTCCCTAGAATTGGTTGGCCTTTTCCAACCCCAGTATCTTTTATCACTCCATAATTTCCCTTTGCTGAAGGAGGAAAACTCATAGGTAACCAAAAACCAAGCTTTAGGACTGGAAGCTAGCCCTTCCAACCTCTCTTGCAACTAAGTCAAGGATTGATTGGTTTTGTGAAGTGCAATAGCTAGATCTTCTGTAAATGAAGGTAGGGTTTATGAAATGGTGCTTGAGAAAGAAAAAATACCATTGGGCATGGAGTCAACTCAAGCACAAAAGATAAATATCAGTTACTGGTTTTGAAGCAATCCAGGAAGTAGAGGAGAGGTAAGTAATGGTATTCAGTTAAAATATCATTGCAATATAACAAAAGAATGGGAAAAACAACTTATTACACTTAGAGCATCATTTAGATGAATTTTGACTGTAATTTAGGAATAAATTGAAGTATTTAACTGTTTGATTTAGAGCATCAAAACAAGATTAATTCCAAACCATTAAATCCAATTAGATACTTATAAGTTACATATGAAATGAAAATTAAAGAAAGAGAATACATACACAAAGAGAGAGAACAAACTTCAAACCATAATCACAATAATCTTTGGTAGGAGACAACTTTGTACTTTTGCACTGATATTCTATTAAGTTCATGAAATTACAATAGATGCTCAAAATTTATTCTTCTATGCTCTAGCCAACCCTTTGCACATTTGCAATTACAAAACATATAGAAAATAGATCATCCCAAGCTCAGGGATTCAATCTCAACTATTTCCCTATGAATAGACTCGGTTAAAATCAAAATAGGAATTGATTACAATTGTTTGTAAAGTGATAGGAGTCAATCTTTGACTTCATTAATTACATAATATTCCTTGGATATTTCAAACTTTCTAGACCATATGGTTGAGTCTTGGAATGCTGAAGTCGAGTTGCACATGTGTTGACAACCGGAAGTCAACTCAGATGTTTATTTGGCACTTTGGTGTACTTTCGCAGCGTGCTTGCTTCAAAACTGTGAGCTAGAACACTTTTGTAGTGAGCTCACGTTGCGAAAGTTCTATACAAACTAGTATTTTTTTTTTTTTTTACTTTGTTTGTTGTGTGAAAAGTGGTGAGGAGTCTAACCATATGTGTATAAATTTGATAGTCCACAAAACATCAAATTGGATTCTAAAACTATTTCCCTGAAGTGACAAAAAATAGAAATCCAAATATTCTCTGGCTACAAATCAGAATTTGGCCTGCTGATTAAACCTATATGTAACCAAAAATGAAGAAAAACTAAAAGAAGCTTCTGACCACCCACCTATCATTGAAAAGATGCTTGAGCCAATAAATCTAACTTCCTTTTAGCCTCTTCTTCCTGTTGTTGCAACGTTTGCTTCAATGCTATTTTTTCTGCCTTTCAGAGTCTATTATGCGGATATAGGTGTTTGACCTACCTATGCAGAGGAAAGGACATCCTTACCATTCTCCTGTTGTTTTCAAGGGCCTCCTAAAACATGCCAAGTTTTTCAGAGACCTTAGCACTCATTATTCTTTTCTCAGGCCTCATTTGTGCTATGGTATTGTGTGCCTTTTTTAGTTGTTTTCTTAATATCTGCAATGTTCCATCATTCCTTAGTGAATATTGTATCTCAATAGTCTCTACAACCATATGATGGAAAAGGAATTCAGTGGTATCTTTCTCTATTAGGGTGAGCTTCTTGAATGCAAAACTAGTTAAATGCCTCTTAGGATTTGCCTCTACTTCCTTGCTCTTCCTTTTACTTCCCTGGATGAAAGGAATCTTTGTAATTTTCTTAGCTTCTTCAGGGGTGACGAAAATTTTCTTTACCTTCTTTTTTATTTCAGAAGTTTCAGGAGCAATTGCCTCATTTCCTTTACTTTTTTCAATTGATCTTTTACTATGCTTCCCTTTAGAACTGCCAGGGCTTGTTGAAACTGCCCTCCCAACTGAATAATATGGACTTTTCTTTGTTTGGGGAGTGGTAATATCTAAGGGAAATCCCACTGAGGCTAAGAATGACTCCCACTGAATATTGCTCTTCTTGAGCTCTTCCAACACTAAGAGTTTGATAAGAGAGAAATTGAACATGCTGACCTCAATCTGTTTGGTCTTGGTCTGTACCTTGTCTGCCATCTTCCCAAGGCTCCTGTATAGATAATAAGGAAATTTTAGGGGTTTCCTTCCTGTGAAGTGCATCGATAGTCTAATGTGGTACTTGCATACCTTGTAGAACCATCCCTCATAGGTAAAGTACCTTTTAATGACCCTCAAAATCTTATCAAGGGGGTCAATCAAGTGTTTCCTTGGGACTCCAACTGTTAGGTATTCATCTTGATGCTCAGGTTTAAAGTAGTCATTGAATTAGGTGAATTATAGTTTCATGTATTTAAACCACCTATCTCCCTATGCAAGCATCTCTGTTGCAACAACAAAAGTCTATTCTGACACCTGGAACTCGAGGGGTCCAATTTTGGTTTTATTTCCTTCAAAGTTCAAAGAAAAATTCTTTTCCACCTTTGTGTTGTAGCCCTACAACCTATCACAAATGGTAAGGCACCCAACTTTCTAGAAAGAGGTTCTGTATATCGGGTCTGAGTTAATCAAATCCATCCCTTGAGGCTCGAACTGCAAACTTCGCCACTCTTGTTGTATCTTTTCTTTTCCACAGATGTTGCTGTTGCCATTATGAAATGAGATGAAACTACATCTCAATGTTTATGCATGATATAGAGCTACATAACATTTATGCTTCTCAATGAGATAGAGCTACAAAACATTTATGCATGTACCACATTTTGTGAAAAGGTTTCATCCCTAGCTAAATGAAGGATAATAAATAGATTCATATTCCAAGCAGATCAAGAGATGTAGCCAACACAGTTTGGTGAACTCCATTAACACATGTGCATAAAATTATATGTGTGAGTTTTGATTGCATTCTCTCTTGATTAAGTAGATATTTAATTACACATATGCACATAATTATGCCAATTTTTCTCACGTTCATATGCAATGCTTAATAATTATTTTCTCATGTTCATAGGTGATTAAGAATCAGTAAAATATCGTCATCGTAGAATTTTTGTAGAGGAAGATCTCATAGAAATTCCCAGATCAAATGGTATCATAGCAGATCTGACCAGTTTTGCAGATTATGAATAATCATGGGAAAAGAAAAGAAGCAAGCATGGATTCGTGAGCTTGAATAAATCAACTAGACCATTCAGGCAGAGAAAACTAAATTGAGGAGGTTGCTTTGAGAATCAGAAGAAGAAAAGAGAAAAATATGACTACAAATACAAGCTATGGAGGAACAAGTTTTGGAATTCTCTGCTATAGGAGAAGCGGTAAGTCCCTCCAAGACCAGACAAACTTGTGGCCATGGTAGGTATATCGGCTATGGTTCTTGTTATAAAAATACTAGTACTTGCACATATTTTCAGATAATAGAGGATGCTCTCTAGAAACCAGGTAACCAAGGTGGTTTCCTAGAAGCTTCATCTACAACTTCATCCAAACAGGAGGAGCAGTTGACCAAGCTCGAGGAAGATTAACAAGTGTCACAAACATGAATGGAGGTAAAGAATTCTCCATATTCAATTCCTTCCATTATTAATGATGATGCTTATTTTGGAGTTTTTGAAAGGCACACCAAGGGAATTGGCTTGAAATTGTTGAGGAAGATGGGGTATAAAGGAGGAGGTCTTGGTATTAATGGCCAAGGCATAATTCAACCATTGGAGGTTGAAGGAAGACCCTAATATGTAGGATTGGGGTATGGTGAAAGATAATGATCAAAATTACCAAAATAAGAGGATTCTTCAAGCAAAGAGATGATTTCATCACCAACACCATCTAAGAAATTGAAAGTGATAGATCTATCATGAGATTTCAGAGGAAATCAAAGTCTCCTCGAAAATATTGGGACAACAAGTGTGTTGCAAAGTACTGGAAGAGGAAAGCTCCTTACAATGAAGGCGAGAAGGACATGAAATCACACAACTATTGCACTCACTTCCAAATGAGTGGTGATTGGATTGGGAAATTTTGGAAGCTTCACCACCAGATTCTTCATACACCAAGAAAGAATCCCTTGCAAGAGCCTATGTAGTTGGAGGCTTGATCCAAGTGGATCCTCAATGTTGGAACACTTTTAAACTTATGAGCTTGAAGCTTTACCCTATTTCTCTTTACTTCATCTCAAAATCGAACTCAAATAATAAATATTTTCTTGTCTTCCATCCAAAAGGAGTACACAAGGTGCACCGTCAATCCAATTCTCTCATTGATCGAATCATCCCTTTTTCTGAATGTTTTGGAGCTTCCTGAATGTTAAAAAGGTCAAGCCTCTAGAGACTTGCTTCAGAGTTTCGCAGTTTGGGAATTTCACCATGTAGAAACTCCAAAGTCCCAATATTCGAAAGGTGTTCAAAGGGTCTTACTCATCATACAAGAATATCTTCCTAAGATTTGACACATTATTATGATTAGTGGCATGCCGAAGCATCCATAAAGTTAGTTTAACGACACATGAAGGGATAAATACCTAAAAAGGAACTAAGCCCAATTTAAAAATCAAGTAGTAGTTTCTCACTTTCGGAGTTCGGACATATGCCATCTATCATATTATAAATTCACAATTCCCGAACTCCCGAAATGCCTTAAGCGTTAAGCAAGGTTAATTAAAGATTAAAGACAATTAGCAAATAATTAATCCCTGTGCGATTTCGAGTTTCAAGGATCATATCTCGAGCTATTATTGGATATCCCGAGGTCTGAAGGCCCAAAAAGAATTAAGGTTAAACATGATTAGTTAACGGGCTAAACACTATTGTCCCATGTTAATTTTTCATTGAATTGTTGTTCGGGAAAATTCAAATTTCATCCATACAACCTCCAGATCGTGAACCACCGAACATTAAGTGGAATTAATAACAGATCTATGGCAATGATTCCAAATAAGATCGCGGATCACCGCCTAAATATTTTCATTAAGGAAAGTGAATACATTGTCAGTAAAGGTGTTTATAAAATTGATACAATTAAGGTGAATAACGATATTGGAGTTTGAATTCTAATAGCAAGCTAGCAGAAAAGCAAGTTTGAGAAAGATAAGAAATTTGCACATTTCTTGTAATAGGTAATAGAGTTCCGAGCTCGTGACATCATGGCTCCATAGAAAATAGCTAAAGCATCTGGTGAAATCTCAAACCCGAACACAGATGTCTTCTCAGATTGGTGCTCATGTTCTGAGAAGTTTAAGGACTTACCTGACTTGATCAAGGATTGGTGCTCATGTCCTGAGAAGTTTAGAGAAGACACCCATGGCATATATTTTGTTGCTTCATTAGAGCCTCACATGATGTATGTAGCCATGATGTTATGTAGACTTTTTGGGAAGGAAAACACTGCTCATTTCTTATTAGCATGGCTACAAATCAAGCATACAGTAGAAGAGGGGTATTCCTTCAATTGGGCCAATATATTATCGGACATTTTGGTCAGGGAAATCATAGAATATTGGTCATTGAAAGCTAAAGGGAAACCTTCCCCATTTTACATGTCGGCATACATTATGGATGTCGTTTGTTTTATGACACCATTTCCTTTGATGGGTTGGAGCTGGACTCTGACCAATGCTAAACCAATACATTTCTATCACTCCAAGTTGTGGGAGGATAAAGCAAAATATTTCTTCTAAGAAATATGAAACTATGTGGTGGTGCCGATACATATCGCTATATACGGTTTCCCACCTCCAAGGATTTCAGACAAGATAGTGACCAACCTGGGAAAAATAATGGATTTGTACATTAAGGAACAATTCTCTTACATCGGGGGTTTTGGATGTTCCGTTCCTCCGCATGCCTTACCCAAGTTTATACCAGATCGATTGGTGTGCCGAGAGGTATCACATCAAACTGTGCTAGGGGGAATCAGTAAAGAACTAAAGGCAATGCAGAAAAAAGTATGGCCCACCTTTCCTTTGCAAGTTGGTATGTTCTCACTGTTAGATTTAGGCCACTCAAATGTAGAATCCATGGCCCTAGAAGATATTAAGCTTGTAAATATTGAATTCAAGAAACACGATCCCCATAAGATCCTGGGAAATCACATGGCTCTTTACAATCTAAAGAGATACGAGCATGAATATTCCCCACAGGATGAGATATTTCAAGGAGAAAGATCTTATCAGGAAGTTTTGAGCCGAGTCGAAACTTTGGCTCCAGAAAAATTAGTCAAGTTCTATAGTTTTCAAGTACACCAAAGAAATAGCCTACCTAAAGTATTACAGGGAGAAGCCCCGACATCTCCAGCTACACAGGAAATTGCGACCTAGAATTTAGAAACAGGGATCTCCAGTGAGAAGGATGCTCAAAGAAATTTGGAAAAAACTGAGGTTTTAACACAGAAGGGGGATATTGCAGTGACCAATCCACTAGATGATCAAACTAAAGCTCAAGATGAAGCTTTGATAAAAAAAGGGGCAAGAAAAATCATAGTCCACTCCAGACAAATCAACTACTAACACAACAGGGCAACAACCATCCACTGAGATAGGAAGCCCTATCCAATTAGTCACACCTTTACAGTCCAACAGGTGGAATCCAAATGCCAAATTCATATTTATAGAGGATCTCACTCCTATTTCAGTGGAAGAAATGCCTCCCTCTGACTTCTTCTTCAACAGTAAGAGGAGGGCTATAGTAAAAAGAGAAACACACCAAAAGGAGGGTGCAAATTTCAAGAGGCACACAATGATATATGATGGTCATGCCTTAGAGGAGGGAAAATTTGCTATGGAAGTGGTAGGTACATATGGAGTTTTTGCCACAACAAATCAGTGTTCAGTTGGGAATCTAGCAAAACAACTAAAGCATAAGGATCTGTTGGTGCAACAGTTGCAAGCCCAAATAAAGACTGTGAAACATAGTTTGAGAAATGAAATGAATAAGGGTTTTGAGCATATCAGAGCCAGTGACAGACATGAAATCCAACAACTCAAAATCAGTCTTGATGAAATGCATAAAAATTCACAGGCAAGTAGAGAACTGGCCATTCAACAGGGAGAGTTGGTCAAACAACTACATGCTAAAATAAACTTGACCGAGAACACTGCAGTGGATATGGAGGTTTTTCAAACCCAGGCATTGGAGGTGCATGAGAATATGGAATCAGCCAGGAATTTTTTTTTTACTAAAGTAGAAGCCGTTCAAAACTATTATCGAGTGGCAGACCATTCTTTAAATAAAATTTGCATAAAGGAGAGAGAGGCCACTGCAGCTCAAGTTACTTTCTAGGAGGTTGTTTTATCAGAAGAAAAGGATGAAGTAGCCAAGGTCTCTAGGTTGTCTCTTTCAAAGAAAACTCGAGGTGATATAATACTGAAAACCTGGGAGGCCAATCCAATTGAAAGTAAAAGGTTAGCCAGGGAAGTGAAGAAAGCTTGTGAAGAATCACTTTCTTCACTCAACAAATATTCACTGGACATTGAAAGAGATAGTATATTTGAAACCCTGGGGCAAATTGATATAGCAAAAAAATCAACTTAATTCTAAGGCAAGCTTGGAAGAAGCCCAGGCCGCAATCCTGAAATTGAAACAGATTGACATTATCCATATTAATAAGTGGATAGTCAATCATAGTCTACAACTACAGTCTATATCTTTAGAAGCCAGGAGAATGGAGGATAGGCTGCCTCAAATAGAAAATAAGTTATATACTTTTGAGGCGAATGACACAACAAATCCAGTTATATACTTTTGAGGTGAATGACACAACAAAGCCATCCCAGTTAGTGGTGCAGTTCATAGGAAGATGTGTTTAGTGTGTTGAGAAAGGGAGGGCCAACACATCAGGAAATAAATGAGACCACATGTGCATACTATTTACTTAGGTCATGATTATAGGCCAATTATTTCCGAGTTGGAGGACAAGAAGAAGAAACTTCTCCGCCAACAGGTGAAGAGACAGAGAATATGCAAATGAAACTCTTAAAATTTTACATATTGTAATATTTACTATTTCCGAATTATGAGAATTCCAACCGCTTAGGGTTGAGATCATTTTTGTATAAATACATAGTTTGAAGACTTAACAAAGGATGCTTCTTGTCAAATTTAATAGAGAGAACCCTCCTTTTGTGAGAATTAATACAATTGCAGATAGGGATTCCAATTTTTGTGCAGTTTGAGTTATGTTTTCCTCTTGTATTCCATATCTCTAGTTTTATTTATGTTATTCCTTGATAAGTGAGTGTTTGAAAGTTAGTACTACTGCTACTGCAATCACATTAAATCGGTTGTTTGATAAGAAAGCAATTTTTACTCCATATTTTCTATAAGTAAATACAAGACCTGTGAGCTACTTGGATTACTGTATCTCATATCCTTTCAAGGGTGCATTCTTTATTTTCTTCTACTGTGAACAAGGGAAGATTCATCTTGCATTGATGCCTCAGTTTGTTTAAAAGTTTTGTAAGTTCCCCCCACATCATTTGATTTTATAAATTGACTCAGAGGATGAAATACGACCTCTGTCCTGTTCTGTCATTAATTTCATTTGAGGATTAATTCTTATATAACTAATGGAAGAAAAAGCACCTTTCAAAACACCATTTTATATTTATGATGCCTAACATTATTCTTTGAGCCTTAAGGATAATCTTAGGAACAACATATTTTTGGCGCCGTTGCCGGGAACGAAGAAACAAAGTTATTTTTCCCTGGGAGAACGACATGGTAAGTTTCTCTATTTGATAGTGAACAAAGATTGAATACAATAAAAGGATAATTTTTATATTTCACTTGGTGAGTCCACTACAGATAAACTGGCATTCGGTAGAAATAATACCAGGAAGAATCTAAATGACCAATAGACTACCCCTGTATCTGATCCTGAAAAGCTATTAAAACCAAGAGGATACCTCAAGCAAACTGCTTCATCCACAAGTAAGGTTTACCAACCCAAAACTATGCAAACTATTGCTAAGGTTCCACTTGAACAATCAATCTCGTAACAAGGTTACACTGAAAGACACTTTGGAGATACATCAACTGATAAAATTGAAGCTAAAACCATAAACCCTGAGATGGTTTTACCTGAGATAAAAGATGAGATTGATTCGACTTCCCCCTTTACTAGTAAAGGTAAAATATCTCTTTCGATACCCACTTTTATTGATATTCCACTGGTCCATGAAGTAAAGGTTTAAGTTCCCTAAAACGCTGAGGAGTATATCTCATACCCTGATTCAACTCCTGTTGGTTCTCCTGTTTATATATCCTGTAAGTCCGAAGAACCCAATCCTCATTTCCTTTTCCCCCCCTTTTCAAATTTTTTGTCTCCTAACAGTCAGTTTCCAGAACTTCCTTCTCCTCATACCAAGGTAGTCGAAGGGTCACTACAATTTTTTGAAAATCTTCTCTATAATTCCCGAATTTCATCCCCTAGACTCTCAATGGATGTTGCCAGAGGAGTTGGAGTTGAAGGTGGTGCAGGAGGAGGTGGTGGAGGAGGTGGTCAAGCCCCACCTCTACCCCCTAGGATTTTCTCTAAGGTAGCTGCCAGATATGCCCCTTTAGTCCTTCCTCCTATCCTTCATGACCTACCTGAAAATTATATGAAAAACTTACCAAATTTTATAGGGGAGGGAGATTTAACGGTGACATAACACATGAATTTTTTGATCAATTCACTGATATCCTCAGTATTGAACATGAATATGTATACTCGAGGCTCCTAGTGAAAATTTTTGAGGGGAAAGTAAGGATCTGGTTTAGAGGACTTCCAATAGGATCCCTAAGGTCTTACGACAAGTTAGAAAATGCTTTCTTAAGACAATGGGGAGAAAAGAAAGACCACTTGTACTATCTAACAGAGTTTGGGGCTCTGAGGAAAAAGAATTCCGAGTCAGTCCTAGAATTCACCCAGAGGTTTAACAAACTATATCATAAGATCCCATAAGAAGTTAAACCCTCTTAACCCATAGCTAAAGTGACATTCGTAGGGGATTTTGAGCCTGACTTTGCCTTTCTTCTAAGGGAAAGAAGATATGTTACTCTCATGGGAATGCAAGACGACGCTATATAAATAGAGTCGAATATGATGGCATCGGGTAAATTAAATTCCAAAGTTGAGACAAGAACCAATGAAACCAAACGCTTTAGAGAACAAGCAGGACCCTCTGGATCTGGGAGGTCCTCGGAGGAAAAAATGGATGACATGGCTAAGATAATCAAAGAGTTATAATTTTTTTTTATCTAGAATGGAACTAAACCAAGCTAAGCCTGATCCTTTTGCTAGAAGAGATTTCAAAAGGAATCCCAACCCCTAGATCCAACAGAGACAAGTAAAAAATGAAGACCAAAAGATCAAAACCCCTTAAAAAAAAGAAAACTTCATGAAAAGAGATGATATGCAAGACTACAAGGGATTAGATGAAGATATAAACAATCTCAGTGATGACGACCGAGAAACTCACCTAACTAGACATAATTACGAAAGATATTTAGACCAAGAACCCCTGTTTGGAAATGAGGAAAGCATAAATAATCTGGGAGAGTTTGATTATCAAGGAATCATCGACTCTATAATGGCCGAGATTCAACAGATATATAATTTAAGGTCTAGAGAGAAAATTTATACAACTGATCCACCAAAGAAGATCTTGTCGAGAACTAAAACGAATGAGGCAGCTCAACCATCCACTGAAAAGCAAGTTTCTAAAACAAAAAAAGTTGAAACACAACCTACCAAAATAAATACAACTGAAAACGAAAGCAACACAAACTAATAAACCAGAAAAAAGAGAAACATATATCCCATCTAGAGAGGCTGAAAAGACAATTGGAAACTTCAATCTGGAAAGCGAAATTAATAAAATCAAAATTCCAGTACCTCTGGTTGAATTGGCGAAAAATACTATGTATAGAAAACAAATCGCCAAGATGATAAATTTCTTAGATGCTGAAAGCCATGTAGATGTTATTATCCTAGAAGATGATAGACCCACTATAATGTTTGGTCTACATATCAAAAACTCTAAAGGCCCTTTCGCTCCTTTTTATATTACGCTGACTGTGCATGATCACCTACTCCATAACTGTATGTTGGATTCTAGAGCAACTTCAAGCCTCCCACAACTTAATGCCCAAAGTTATTATGGAAAAACTAGGTCTCAAGGTTACTAGACCATACTGAGATTTGTATTCTTTTGATTCAATAAAGGTTAAGTTTCTCGGTATGATTAAAGATTTAGTGGTTAATCTTGCACAGATCCCTGTGAAGAGCATTCTCATGGTTGTAGTCGTTGTTGATGTTCCTGCGAAGTATGGCATGTTTTTATCCAGGTCTTGGGGTGAAAAACTTGGAGGATCACTTCAATTGGACATGATGTATGCTACGATCCCGATTTTCGGTGGACAATTCACCCGTCTATACAGAGAAATAAGGTTGGCGTATACTGTAAGTGAACCACAAAATCCAAATAATTACCCAGTATATGTCGCCGATCAGGATCTAGGAAACTGTATATTATTAGTTGATGCTGGTTTCAACAAATGTACAGAAGGGAATTGTACAAAATAAGAAAAAAAAAATAGAAAAAAACAAACAAAAATGTAAATAGTATAGAAGTTTGGAAAATGTTTTTTGATGGTGCTTCGTCTTGGGAAGGAGAAGGAGCGAGGGTGTTGTTTGTGGCACCCAAAGATGAATTCATTATTCCTTTCTCATATATATTACAATGGGACATTGAATATACCAATAATGTATGCGAATATGAAGCTCTCGTCTTAGGATTAGAGGCTGTCGGGATGTTGAAGATCGAAAATCTAATAGTTTACAGTGATGCAGAATTAATTGTAAAGAAGATAAGACAACAATATCAAGAAAAACATCCAAGGCTAAGGTTGTACAGAAACTGTGCCTGGGATTTTATAGAAAACTTTTTCTCATCATTTAATATTCATCATATTCCCAGGGCGGATAATCAACAATCTGAATCCCTAGCGAAAGTGACTACTACTTTTATGCCACCTACCATATTGAAGCTAAAGTATCACATAGAAATGAGGCACATGCCTTCAATACCAAACAATGTTCAACACTGGCAGTTCTTTAAAGATGATGAACATATCAAGCAGTTTCTAGAAATGGTGGATGAATTTTCTGAAACGTACATCGACCAGGAAAATCAGAATGACCCTCCTTGGATCATGCAGGAAGATGAAGATCCTTAGAAGTTCCAGGATAAGATCGCTAACCACCAGATGTTGGTGCTAAAAAACAATTATATTCCTAAGGGTCTTATTCGATTAAAAAGATTATTTGATTAGGATGATATACCCCTAAAGTCTACCTTGCAAACTCAACCCGAAGAGGTTGAAGATTGTGATATAGGCACTAAGGAAAACCCTAAATTGGTCAAAATATCTAAATTGTGATTGTTCGCTTAGGAAAACACGTTGCAATTAAAAGATACATTTTAAAAAATTCACGGCAGATAAGAAAGATTTAGAAACGAAGTTCCTGGTGCAAAACACCGAAATGTATTGCACCACCGAAATGTAGAGGAATAAGTCACGAAATATAGAGGAATAAGTCGTATTCTTGTAGCTGTAAGTGAATTTGGAGTGAACGACTCCAATACCATGCATAGCTATAACTAATTCTACAATCCTCCCAAGGAGCTCCGCACATTAATCCCATCCCTTCGGGGCGGGATACTGCGGGTAAAAAAATAATTCTCCAGGGACCAGGAAAAACAATTAATGCTTTGTGAAAATCCAATATTTATGCAGCAGATCAATCACCATAGTTTGGGGAGTAATTGATACTGATGATGCGCTAGTTGAGACGTTATTGCAGGAATGAGTGACAGATTATCTAAATATAAACTTCTCATTCAGGTCCGGGATGATAATGTAGCCATTTCTTGGAGTCAAATTGGTAGCTGATGTCATCTATGTGATCCACCCCTCTCCACCAATTTAAAAACGGCGCGACCTCCTTAGAACTGAGTTCACGCGACCATGGAACTCTTTTGATTTCTTTTGCTCCAGC